>JASTWF010002827.1:0-16285 GCA_030390025.1 Squalus acanthias | reverse complement strand
CCTCAGTACCGCCCCTCCGACAGTGCAGCGCTCCCTCAGTACAGCCCCTCCGACAGTGCAGTGCTCCCTCAGTACTGTCCCTCCGACAGTGCAGCACTCCCTCAGCACTGACCCTGCAACAGTGCAGCGCTCCCTCAGTACTGCCCCTCAGACAGTGCGGCGCTCCCTCAGTACTGCCCCTCCGAAAGTGCAGCGCTCTCTCAGTACTGCCCCTCCGACATTGCAGCGTTCCCTCAGTACCGCCCCTCCGACAGTGCAGCGCTCCCTCAGTACTGCCCCTCTGACAGTGCAGCGCTGCCTCAGTACTGCCCCTCTGCCAGTGCAGCGCTCCCTCAGTACCGTCCCTCCGACAGTGCAGCACTCCCTCAGTACTGCCCCTCAGACAGTGCGGCGCTCTCTCAGTGCTGCCCCTTTGACAGTGCGGCGCTCCCTCAGTACTGCCCCTCCGACAGTGCGGCGCTCCCTCAGTGCTGCGCCTTTGACAGTGCGGCGCTCCCTCAGTACTGCCCCTCCGACAGTGCGGCGCTCCCTCAGTACCGCCGATCCGACAGTGCAGCGCTCCCTCAGTACTGCCCCTCCGACAGTGCGGCTCTCCTTCAGTACTGCCCCTCCGACAGTGCAGCACTCCCTCAGTACAGACCTCCAACAGTGCAGCGCTCCCTCAGTACTGCCCCTCAGACAGTGCGGCGCTCTCTCAGTACTGCCCCTCCGACAGTGTGGCGCTCCCTCAGTGCTGCCCCTTTGACAGTGCGGTGCTCCCTCAGTACTGCCCCTCTGACAGTGCAGCGCTCCCTCAGTACTGCCCCTCAGACAGTGCAGCGCTTTCACAGTACTGCCCCTTTGACAGTGCGGGCCTTCCTCAGTACTGCCACTCCAACAATGCAGTGCTCCCTCAGTACTGCCCCGCCGACAGTGCATTGCTGCCTCAGTACTGCCCCTTCGACAGTGCGGCGCTCCCTCAGTACTGCCCCTCCGACAGTGCAGCGCTCCCTCAGTACTGCACCTCCGACAGTGCAGCGCTCCCTCAGCACTCCCCCTCCGACAGTGCTGCGCTCCCTCAGTACTGCCCCTCCGACAGTGCGGCACTCTCTCAGTACTGCCCCTCCGACAGTGCAGCGCTGGCTCAGTACTGCCCCGCCGACAGTGCAGCGTTCCCTCAGTACCGCCCCTCCGACAGTTTAGTGCTCCCTCAGCACTGACCCTGCGACAGTGCAGCGTTTCCTCAGCACTGACCCTGCAACAGTGCAGCGCTCCCTCAGTACTGCCCCTCCGACAGTGCGGCGCTCCCTCAGTACTGACCCTCCGACAGTGCACCACTCCCTCAGTACTGCCCCTCCGACAATGCGGCGCTCCCTCAGTACTGCCCCTCTGACAGTGCAGCGCTCCCTCAGTACTGCCCCTCCGACAGTGCGACTCTCCTTCAGTACTGCCCCTCCGACAATGCGGCGCTCCCTCAGTACTGCCCCTCCGACAGTGCGGCACTCCTTCAGTACTGCCCCTCCGACAGTGCGGCACTCCTTCAGTACTGCCCCTCCGACAATGCGGCGCTCCCTCAGTACTGCCCCTCCGACAGTGCAGCGCTCCCTCAGTACTGCCCCTCCGACAGTGCGGCACTCCTTCAGTACTGCCCCTCCGACAGTGCGGCACTCCCTCAGTACTGCCCCTCCGACAGTGCAGCGCTCCCTCAGTACAGACCTCCAACAGTGCAGCGCTCCCTCAGTACTGCCCCTCAGACAGTGCGGCGCTCCCTCAGTACTGCCCCTCAGACAGTGTGGCGCTCCCTCAGTACTGCCCCTCCGACAGTGCAGCGCTCTCTCAGTACTGCCCCTCCGACAGTGTGGCGCTCCCTCAGTGCTGCCCCTTTGACAGTGCGGCGCTCCCTCAGTACTGCCTCTCTGACAGTGCAGCGCTCCCTCAGTACTGCCCCTCAGACAGTGCAGCGCTTTCACAGTACTGCCCCTTTGACAGTGCGGGCCTCCCTCAGTACTGCCACTCCAACAATGCGGTGCTCCCTCAGTACTGCCCCGCCGACAGTGCATTGCTGCCTCAGTACTGCCCCTTCGTCAGTGCGGCGCTCCCTCAGTACAGCCCCTCAGACAGTGTGGCGCTCCTTCAGTACTGCCCCTCCGACAGTGCAGCGCTCTCTCAGTACTGCCCCTCCGACAGTGTGGCGCTCCCTCAGTGCTGCCCCTTTGACAGTGCGGCGCTCCCTCAGTACTGCCCCTCCGACAGTGCAGCGCTCCCTCAGTACTGCTGATCCGACAGTGCAGCGCTACCTCAGTACTGCCCCTCCGACAGTTCAGCAATCCCTCAGTACAGCCCCTCCGACAGTGCGGCGCTCCCTCAGCACTGCCCCTCCGACAGTGCATTGCTGCCTCAGTACTGCCCCTTCGACAGTGCGGCGCTCCCTCAGTACTGCCCCTCCGACAGTGCAGCGCTCCCTCAGTACTGCACCTCCGACAGTGCAGCGCTCCCTCAGCACTCCCCCTCCGACAGTGCTGCGCTCCCTCAGTACTGCCCCTCCGACAGTGCGGCACTCTCTCAGTACTGCCCCTCCGACAGTGCAGCGCTGGCTCAGTACTGCCCCGCCGACAGTGCAGCGTTCCCTCAGTACCGCCCCTCCGACAGTTTAGCGCTCCCTCAGTACCGCCCCTCCGACAGTGCTGCGCTCCCTCAGTACCGCCCCTCCGACAGTGCTGCGCTCCCTCAGTACCGCCCCTCCGACAGTGCAGCGCTCCCTCAGTACAGCCCCTCCGACAGTGCAGTGCTCCCTCAGTACTGTCCCTCCGACAGTGCAGCACTCCCTCAGCACTGACCCTGCAACAGTGCAGCGCTCCCTCAGTACTGCCCCTCAGACAGTGCGGCGCTCCCTCAGTACTGTCCCTCCGACAGTGCAGCGCTCCCTCAGCACTGACCCTGCGACAGTGCAGCGTTTCCTCAGCACTGACCCTGCAACAGTGCAGCGCTCCCTCAGTACTGCCCCTCCGACAGTGCGGCGCTCCCTCAGTACTGACCCTCCGACAGTGCGGCGCTCCCTCAGTACTGCCCCTCAGACAGTGTGGCGCTCCCTCAGTACTGCCCCTCCGACAGTGCAGCGCTCTCTCAGTACTGCCCCTCCGACAGTGTGGCGCTCCCTCAGTGCTGCCCCTTTGACAGTGCGGCGCTCCCTCAGTACTGCATCTCTGACAGTGCAGCGCTCCCTCAGTACTGCCCCTCAGACAGTGCAGCGCTTTCACAGTACTGCCCCTTTGACAGTGCGGGCCTCCCTCAGTACTGCCACTCCAACAATGCGGTGCTCCCTCAGTACTGCCCCGCCGACAGTGCATTGCTGCCTCAGTACTGCCCCTTCTTCAGTGCGGCCCTCCCTCAGTACAACCCCTCAGACAGTGTGGCGCTCCCTCAGTACTGACCCTCCGACAGTGCAGCGCTCTCTCAGTACTGCCCCTCCGACAGTGTGGCGCTCCCTCAGTGCTGCCCCTTTGACAGTGCGGCGCTCCCTCAGTACTGCCCCTCCGACAGTGCAGCGCTCCCTCAGTACTGCTGATCCGACAGTGCAGCGCTACCTCAGTACTGCCCCTCCGACAGTTCAGCAATCCCTCAGTACAGCCCCTCCGACAGTGCATTGCTGCCTCAGTACTGCCCCTTCGACAGTGCGGCGCTCCCTCAGTACTGCCCCTCCGACAGTGCAGCGCTCCCTCAGTACTGCACCTCCGACAGTGCAGCGCTCCCTCAGCACTCCCCCTCCGACAGTGCTGCGCTCCCTCAGTACTGCCCCTCCGACAGTGCGGCACTCTCTCAGTACTGCCCCTCCGACAGTGCAGCGCTGGCTCAGTACTGCCCCGCCGACAGTGCAGCGTTCCCTCAGTACCGCCCCTCCGACAGTTTAGCGCTCCCTCAGTACCGCCCCTCCGACAGTGCTGCGTTCCCTCAGTACCGCCCCTCCGACAGTGCTGCGCTCCCTCAGTACCGCCCCTCCGACAGTGCAGCGCTCCCTCAGTACAGCCCCTCCGACAGTGCAGTGCTCCCTCAGTACTGTCCCTCCGACAGTGCAGCA
The DNA here is from genome assembly GCA_030390025.1 of Squalus acanthias. Taxonomy (NCBI): domain Eukaryota; kingdom Metazoa; phylum Chordata; class Chondrichthyes; order Squaliformes; family Squalidae; genus Squalus; species Squalus acanthias. Next base: position 12,231 of record JASTWF010002827.1, on the reverse strand, counting down.
CTCCCTCAGCACTGACCCTGCAACAGTGCAGCGCTCCCTCAGTACTGCCCCTCAGACAGTGCGGCGCTCCCTCAGTACTGCCCCTCCGAAAGTGCAGCGCTCTCTCAGTACTGCCCCTCCGACATTGCAGCGTTCCCTCAGTACCGCCCCTCCGACAGTGCAGCGCTCCCTCAGTACTGCCCCTCTGACAGTGCAGCGCTGGCTCAGTACTGCCCCTCTGCCAGTGCAGCGCTCCCTCAGTACCGTCCCTCCGACAGTGCAGCACTCCCTCAGTACTGCCCCTCAGACAGTGCGGCGCTCTCTCAGTGCTGCCCCTTTGACAGTGCGGCGCTCCCTCAGTACTGCCCCTCCGACAGTGCGGCGCTCCCTCAGTGCTGCCCCTTTGACAGTGCGGCGCTCCCTCAGTACTGCCCCTCCGACAGTGCGGCGCTCCCTCAGTACCGCCGATCCGACAGTGCAGCGCTCCCTCAGTACTGCCCCTCCGACAGTGCGGCTCTCCTTCAGTACTGCCCCTCCGACAGTGCAGCACTCCCTCAGTACTGCCCCTCCGACAGTGCAGCGCTCTCTCAGTACTGCTCCTCCGACGGTTCAGCGCTCCCTCAGGATGACCCTCTGACAGTGCAGCGCTCCCTCAGTACTGACCCTCTGACAGTGCAGCGCTCCCTCAGTACTGCCCCCCCGACAGTGCAGCGCTCTCTCAGTACTGCTCCTCCGACGGTTCAGCGCTCCCTCAGGATGACCCTCTGACAGTGCAGCGCTCCCTCAGTACTGCCCCTCAGACAGTGCAGCGCTTTCACAGTACTGCCCCTTTGACAGTGCGGGCCTCCCTCAGTACTGCCACTCCAACAATGCGGTGCTCCCTCAGTACTGCCCCGCCGACAGTGCATTGCTGCCTCAGTACTGCCCCTTCTTCAGTGCGGCGCTCCCTCAGTACAGCCCCTCAGACAGTGTGGCGCTCCCTCAGTACTGACCCTCCGACAGTGCAGCGCTCTCTCAGTACTGCCCCTCCGACAGTGTGGCGCTCCCTCAGTGCTGCCCCTTTGACAGTGCGGCGCTCCCTCAGTACTGCCCCTCCGACAGTGCAGCGCTCCCTCAGTACTGCTGATCCGACAGTGCAGCGCTACCTCAGTACTGCCCCTTCGACAGTTCAGCAATCCCTCAGTACAGCCCCTCCGACAGTGCGGCGCTCCCGCAGCACTGCGCCTCCGACAGTGCATTGCTGCCTCAGTACTGCCCCTTCGACAGTGCGGCGCTCCCTCAGTACTGCCCCTCCGACAGTGCAGCGCTCCCTCAGTACTGCACCTCCGACAGTGCAGCGCTCCCTCAGCACTCCCCCTCCGACAGTGCTGCGCTCCCTCAGTACTGCCCCTCCGACAGTGCGGCACTCTCTCAGTACTGCCCCTCCGACAGTGCAGCGCTGGCTCAGTACTGCCCCGCCGACAGTGCAGCGTTCCCTCAGTACCGCCCCTCCGACAGTTTAGCGCTCCCTCAGTACCGCCCCTCCGACAGTGCTGCGTTCCCTCAGTACCGCCCCTCCGACAGTGCTGCGCTCCCTCAGTACCGCCCCTCCGACAGTGCAGCGCTCCCTCAGTACAGCCCCTCCGACAGTGCAGTGCTCCCTCAGTACTGTCCCTCCGACAGTGCAGCACTCCCTCAGCACTGACCCTGCAACAGTGCAGCGCTCCCTCAGTACTGCCCCTCAGACAGTGCGGCGCTCCCTCAGTACTGCCCCTCCGACAGTGCAGCGCTCTCTCAGTACTGCCCCTCCGACAGTGCAGCGTTCCCTCAGTACTGCCCCTCCGACAGTGCAGCGCTCCCTCAGTACTGCCCCTCCGACAGTGCGGCGCTCCCTCAGTACTGCCCCTCCGACAGTGCGGCGCTCCCTCAGTACAGACCCTCCGACAGTGCAGCGCTCCCTCAGTACTGCCCCTCAGACAGTGCGGCGCTCTCTCAGTACTGCCCCTCCGACAGTGTGGCGCTCCCTCAGTGCTGCCCCTTTGACAGTGCGGCGCTCCCTCAGTACTGCCCCTCTGACAGTGCAGCGCTCCCTCAGTACTGCCCCTCAGACAGTGCAGCGCTTTCACAGTACTGCCCCTTTGACAGTGCGGGCCTCCCTCAGTACTGCCACTCCAACAATGCGGTGCTCCCTCAGTACTGCCCCGCCGACAGTGCATTGCTGCCTCAGTACTGCCCCTTCTACAGTGCGGCGCTCCCTCAGTACTGCCCCTCAGACAGTGTGGCGCTCCCTCAGTACTGACCCTCCGACAGTGCAGCGCTCTCTCAGTACTGCCCCTCCGACAGTGTGGCGCTCCCTCAGTGCTGCCCCTTTGACAGTGCGGCGCTCCCTCAGTACTGCCCCTCCGACAGTGCAGCGCTCCCTCAGTACTGCTGATCCGACAGTGCAGCGCTACCTCAGTACTGCCCCTCCGACAGTTCAGCAATCCCTCAGTACAGCCCCTCCGACAGTGCATTGCTGCCTCAGTACTGCCCCTTCGACAGTGCGGCGCTCCCTCAGTACTGCCCCTCCGACAGTGCAGCGCTCCCTCAGTACTGCACCTCCGACAGTGCAGCGCTCCCTCAGCACTCCCCCTCCGACAGTGCTGCGCTCCCTCAGTACTGCCCCTCCGACAGTGCGGCACTCTCTCAGTACTGCCCCTCCGACAGTGCAGCGCTGGCTCAGTACTGCCCCGCCGACAGTGCAGCGTTCCCTCAGTACCGCCCCTCCGACAGTTTAGCGCTCCCTCAGTACCGCCCCTCCGACAGTGCTGCGCTCCCTCAGTACCGCCCCTCCGACAGTGCTGCGCTCCCTCAGTACCGCCCCTCCGACAGTGCAGCGCTCCCTCAGTACAGCCCCTCCGACAGTGCAGTGCTCCCTCAGTACTGTCCCTCCGACAGTGCAGCACTCCCTCAGCACTGACCCTGCAACAGTGCAGCGCTCCCTCAGTACTGCCCCTCAGACAGTGCGGCGCTCTCTCAGTACTGCCCCTCCGACAGTGCAGCGCTCTCTCAGTACTGCCCCTCCGACATTGCTGCGCTCCCTCAGTACTGCCCCTCCGACAGTGCAGCGCTCCCTCAGTACTGCCCCTCTGACAGTGCGGGCCTGCCTCAGTACTGCCCCTCCGCCAGTGCAGCGCTCCCTCAGTACTGCCCCTCCGACAGTGCAGCACTCCCTCAGTACTGCCCTCAGACAGTGCGGCGCTCCTCAGTGCTGCCCCTCAGACAGTGCGGCGCTCCCTCAGTACTGCCCCTCCGACAGTGCGGCGCTCCCTCAGTACTGCCCTCCGACAGTGCGGCGCTCCCTCAGTACTGCCCCTCCGACAGTGCAGCGCTTCCTCAGTACTGACCCTCCGACAGTGCAGCGCTCCCTCAGTACTGCCCCTCCGACAGTGCGGCGCTCCCTCAGTACTGCCCCTCCGACAGTGCAGCACTCCCTCAGTACTGCCCCTCCGACAGTGCAGCGCTCCCTCAGTACTGCCCCTCGACAGTGCAGCGCTCCCTCAGTACTGCCCCTCCGACAGTGCAGCGCTCCTTCAGTACTGCCCCTCCGACAATGCGGCGCTCCCTCAGTACTGCCCCTCCGACAGTGCAGCGCTCCCTCAGTACTGCCCCTCCGACAGTGCAGCGCTCCCTCAGTACTGCCCCTCTGACAGTGCGGCGCTCCCTCAGTACTGCCCCTCCGACAGTGCGGCACTCCTTCAGTACTGCCCCTCCGACAGTGCGGCGCTCCCTCAGTACTGCCCCTCCGACAGTGCAGCGCTCCTCAGTACTGCCCCTCCGACAGTGCAGCGCTCCCTCAGTACTGCCCCTCGACAGTGCGGCGCTCCCTCAGTACTGCCCCTCCGACAGTGCGGCGCTCCCTCAGTACTGCCCCTCCGACAGTGCAGCGCTCCCTCAGTACTGCCCCTCCGACAGTGCGGCACTCCTCAGTACTGCCCCTCCGACAGTGCGGCTCTCCCTCAGTACTGCCCCTCCGACAGTGCAGCGCTCCCTCAGTACTGCCCCTCCGACAGTGCAGGCGCTCCCTCAGTACTGCCCCTCCGACAGTGCGGCGCTCCCTCAGTACTGCCCCTCCGACAGTGCGGCGCTCCCTCAGTACTGCCCCTCCGACAGTGCAGCGCTCCCTCAGTACTGCCCCTCCGACAGTGCAGCGCTCCCTCAGTACTGCCCCTCCGACAGTGCTGCGCTCCCTCAGTACTGCCCCTCCGACAGTGCAGCGCTCCTCAGTACTGCCCCTCAGACAGTGCGGCGCTCCCTCAGTACAGCCCCTCAGACAGTGCGGCGCTCCCTCAGTACTGCCCCTCAGACAGTGCAGCGCTCTCTCAGTACTGCCCCTCCGACAGTGTGGCGCTCCCTCAGTGCTGCCCCTTTGACAGTGCGGCGCTCCCTCAGTACTGCCCCTCTGACAGTGCAGCGCTCCCTCAGTACTGCCCCTCAGACAGTGCAGCGCTTTCACAGTACTGCCCCTTTGACAGTGCGGGCCTCCCTCAGTACTGCCACTCCAACAATGCGGTGCTCCCTCAGTACTGCCCCGCCGACAGTGCATTGCTGCCTCAGTACTGCCCCTTCGACAGTGCGGCGCTCCCTCAGTACTGCCCCTCAGACAGTGTGGCGCTCCTTCAGTACTGCCCCTCCGACAGTGCAGCGCTCTCTCAGTACTGCCCCTCCGACAGTGTGGCGCTCCCTCAGTGCTGCCCCTTTGACAGTGCGGCGCTCCCTCAGTACTGCCCCTCCGACAGTGCAGCGCTCCCTCAGTACTGCCCCTCCGACAGTGCAGCGCTGCCTCAGTACTGCCCCTCCGACAGTGCAGCGCTCCCTCAGTACCGCCCCTCCGACAGTGCTGCGCTCCCTCAGTACTGACCCTCCGACAGTGCAGCGTTCCCTCAGTACCGCCCCTCCGACAGTGCGGCGCTCCCTCAGCACTGCGCCCTCCGACAGTGCATGCTGCCCTCAGTACTGCCCCTCCGACAGTGCAGCGCTCCCTCAGTACTGCCCCTCCGACAGTGCTGCGCTCCCTCAGTACCTGCCCCTCCGACAGTGCAGCGCTCCCTCAGTACTGCCCCTCCGACAGTGCAGCGCTCCCTCAGTACTGCCCCTCCGACAGTGCAGCGCTCCCTCAGTACTGACCCTCCGACAGTGCAGCGCTCCCTCAGTACTGCCCCTCCGACAGTGCAGCGCTCCCTCAGTACTGACCCTCCGACAGTGCAGCTCTCCCTCAGTACCGCCTCTCCAACAGTGCTGCGCTCCCTCAGTACTGCCCCTCCGATAGTGCGGCGTTCCCTCAGTACTGCTCCTCCGACAGTGCAGCGCTCCCTCAGTACTGACCCTCCGACAGTGCTGCGCTCCCTCAGTACCGCACCTCCGACAGTGCGGCGTTCCCTCAGTACCGCCCCTACGACAGTGCGGCGCTCCCTCAGTACTGCACTGAAGTGTCAGCCTAGATTCTGAGCTCAGGTTTCTGGAGTGGGAGTTGAACACACAAGCTTCTGACTCACTGGTGTGAGCTGCTGTCACGGTTGGAGGATATCAGGGGTGGCGGGAGTAAACGTGTTGTAAGACAGTGATGGTGAGGGAGGAATGGAATTACGCATGGAGGAATGAATATATGGAGGGAGGGAGTCAGAGACAGAACTCAGATTGCGAGCGAGCAAGAGAGTGAGACGGGAAAGTCGAGGAGTTATGGATGGAACGTGAGTTGGGAGGGTGGTGGGGTCGGCATGAGAGAGAATGTGGAGGGAGCGAATGAGCAGGAGGAGAATGAGTGTAAGGAAGGGAAGAGCTGATTGTCAGAGCAATGGGGTCTGGAATAGAGGGAGGGAGACGGAGTCACAGATGGAGAGATGGTGGTAATGATTAATAAGTCAGGGATGAGGGGAAGGTAGGAGTCTGAGGGAGTCTGAGGGAAGTGTGGGGGTCTAGACAGGACAAGATTGAAACGTTGAGAGTCTGAGGCCTGTGCTGTCCTTTAATGAAATGTCTCACTATGCCAGACTGAGTCTGATGTGAGACAGTGTTCGGGAGAAGTAGGTTTATGTCTGGGGGGTTTATGTCTAGGGGGGTTTATGTCTGGGGGGTTTATGTCTGGGTGGTTTATGTCTGGGGGGTTTATGTCTGGGGGGGTTTATGTCTGGGATGTTTATGTCTGGGGGGTTTATGTCTGGAGGGTTTATGTCTGGGGGGGGTTTATGTCTGGGATGTTTATGCCTGGGGGGGGGCTATGACTGGGGGGTTTATGTCTGGGGGTTTATGTTTGGGGGGTTTATGTCTGGGGGGGTTTATGTCTGGGATGTTTATGCCTGGGGGGGGCTATGACTGGGGGGTTTATGTCTGTGGGGGTTTATGTCTGGGGGGGTTTATGTCTGGGGGGTTTATGTCTGGGTGGTTTATGTCTGGGGGGTTTATGTCTGGGGGGTTTATGTCTGGGGGGGTTTATGTCTGGGGGGTTTATGTCTGGGATGTTTATGCCGGGGGGGGCTATGTCTGGGGGGTTTATGTCTGGGACGTTTATGTCTGGGGGTTTATGTCTGGGGTGTTTATGTCTGGGATGTTTATGTCTGGGGGGTTTATGTCTGGGGGGTTTATGTCTGGGGGTTTATGTTTGGGGGTGTTTATGTCTGGGGTGTTTCTGTCTGGGGGGTTTATGTCTGGGGGGTTTATGTCTGGGGGGTTTATGTCTGGGATGTTTATGTCTGGGGGGGTTTATGTCTGGGGGGTTTATGTCTGGGATTTTATGTCTGGGGGGATTTATGTCTGGGGGGTTTATGTCTGGGGGTTTATGTCTGGGGGTTTATGTCTGGGGGGTTTATGTCTGGGGGATTTATGTCTGGGGGTTTATGTCTGGGGGTTTATGTCTGGGGGTTTATGTCTGGAGGGTTTATGTCTGGGGGGTTTATGTCTGGGGGTTTATGTCTGGGGGGTTTATGTCTGGGTGGTTTATGTCTGGGGGTTTATGTCTGGGGGTTTATGTCTGGGGGGTTTATGTCTGGGGGTTTATGTCTGGGAGGTTTATGTCTGGGGTTATGTCTGGGGGTTTATGTCTGGGGGTGTTTATGTCTGGGGGTTTATGTCTGGGGGTTTATGTCTGGGGATTTATGTCTGGGGGTTTTATGTCTGGGATGGTTTATGTCTGGGGGTTTATGTCTGGGGGGGATTATGTCTGGGGTGTTTATGTCTGGGGTTTATGTCTGGGGGTTTATGTCTGGGGGGTTTATGTCTGGGTGTTTATGTCTGGGGGGTTTATGTCTGGGGGTTTATGTCTGGGATTTTATGTCTGGGGGGATTTATGTCTGGGTGGTTTATATCTGAGGGGTTTATGTCTGGGTGGTTTATGTCTGGGGGTTTATGTCTGGGGGGGATTTATGTCTGGGGGCTTTTATGTCTGGGGGGTTTATGTCTGGGACGTTTATGCCGGGGGGGTTATGTCTGGGGGGTTTATGTCTGGGATGTTTATGTCTCGGCGGGGGGGGGGATTATGTCTGGGGGGATTATGTCTGGGGGGTTATGTCTGGGACGTTTATGTCTTGGGGTTTTATGTCTGGGGGGTTTATGTCTGGGTGGTTTATGTCTGGGGGTTTTATGTCTGGGGGTTTATGCCTGGGGGTTTATGTCTGGAGGGGTTTATGTCTGGGACGTTTATGTCTTGGGGTTTTATGTCTGGGGGTTTATGTCTGGGTGGTTTATGTCTGGGGGTTTTATGTCTGGGGGCTTTATGCCTGGGGGTTTATGTCTGGGGGGTTTATGTCTCGGGAGTTTATGTATGGGGGTTTATGTCTGGGGTTTATTTCGGGTTTATGTTTGGGGCTGTTTATGTCTCGGGTGTTTCTGTCTGGGGGGGTTTATGTCTGGGATGTTTATGTCTGGGGGTGTTTATGTCTGGGGGGATTATGTCTGGGGTGTTTCTGTCTGGGGGGTTTATGTCTGGGGGTTTTATGTCTGGTGGGTTTATGTCTGGGTGTTTATGTCTGGGGGTTTATGTCTGGGGAGTTTATGTCTGGGGGGTTTATGTCTCGGGGGTTTATGTCTGGGGGGTTTATGTCTGGGGGTTTATGTATGGGGGTTTATGTCTGGTGGGTTTATGTCTGGGGGTGTTTATGTCTGGGGGTTTATGTCTGGGGCGTTTATGTCTGGGGGCTTTATGTCTGGGGGCTTTATGTCTGGGGTTTATGTCTGGGGGTTTATATCTGGGGGTTATATATGGGGGGGTTATGTCTGGGGGTTTATGTCTGGGGCAGGTTTATGTCTGGGGGGTTTATGTCTGAGGGTTTATGTCTGGGGGTTTATGTCTGGGAGATTTATGTCTGGGGGTTTATGTCTGGGGGGTTTTATGTCTGGGACGTTTATGCCTGGGGGGGTTATGTCTGGGACGTTTATGTCTGGGGGGGTTATGTCTGGGCGTTATGTCTGGGGGGTTATGTCTGGGGGTTTATGTCTCGGGAGTTTATGTATGGGGGGTTTATGTCTGGGGGTTTATGTCTGGGGGTTTATGTTGGGGCTGTTTATGTCTCGGGTGTTTCTGTCTGGGGGGGTTTATGTCTGGGAGGTTTATGTCTGGGGGTTTATGTCTGGGGGGATTATGTCTGGGGGTTTATGTCTGGGGGTTTATGTCTGGGGGTTTTATGTCTGGGGGGTTATGTCTGGGAGGTTTATGTCTGGGGGGTTTATGTCTGGGGGGTTTATGTCTGGGGTGTTTATGTCTGGGGGGTTTATGTCTCGGGGGTTTATGTCTGGGGGTTTATGTCTGGGGGTTTATGTATGGGGGGTTTATGTCTGGTGGGTTTATGTCTGGGGGTGTTATGTCTGGGGGGTTTATGTCTGGGGCGTTTATGTCTGGGGGCTTTATGTCTGGGGGCTTTATGTCTGGGGGTTTATGTCTGGGGGTTTATATCTGGGGGTTATATATGGGGGGGGTTATGTCTGGGGGTTTATGTCTGGGGCAGGTTTATCTGGGGGGTTTATGTCTGAGGGGTTTATGTCTTGGGGGTTTATGTCTGGGAGATTTATGTCTGGGGGGTTTATGTCTGGGGGTTTATATCTGGGACGTTTATGCCTGGGGGGGTTATGTCTGGGACGTTTATGTCTGGGGGGGTTATGTCTGGGCGGTTATGTCTGGGGGGTTATGTCTGGAGGTTTTTGTCTGGAGGGTTTATGTCTGGGACGTTGATGTCTGGGGTTTTTATGTCTGGGGGGTTTATGTCTGGGGGTTTATGTCTCGGGGGTTTATGTCTGGGGGTTTATTTCGGGGGTTTATGTATGGGGGGTTTATGTCTGGTGGGTTTATGTCTGGGGGTGTTATGTCTGGGGGCTTTATGTCTGGATTTATGTCTGGGGTGTTTATGTCTGGGGGGTTTATGTCTGGGGGCTTTATGTCTGGGGGTTTATGTCTGGGGGGGTTTGTCTGGGGGGTTTATGTCTGAGGGGGTTATGTCTGGGCGGTTATGTCTGGGGGGTTATGTCTGGAGGGTTTATGTCTGGAGGGTTTATGTCTGGGACGTTTATGTCTGGGGGTTTTATGTCTGGGGGGTTTATGTCTGGGGGTTTATGTCTCGGGGGTTTATGTCTGGGGGTTTATTTCGGGGGTTTATGTATGGGGGGTTTATGTCTGGTGGGTTTATGTCTGGGGGTGTTATGTCTGGGGGCTTTATGTCTGGGGTTTATGTCTGGGGTGTTTATGTCTGGGGGGTTTATGTCTGGGGGCTTTATGTCTGGGGGTTTATGTCTGGGGGGGTTTGTCTGGGGTGTTTATGTCTGAGGGGGTTATGTCTGGGCGGTTATGTCTGGGGGGTTATGTCTGGAGGGTTTATGTCTGGAGGATTTATGTCTGGGACGTTTATGCCTGGGGGGGTTATGTCTGGGACGTTTATGTCTGGGGGGGTTATGTCTGGGCGGTTATGTCTGGGGGGTTATGTCTGGGGCAGGTTTGTCTGGGGGGTTTATTTCTGAGGGGTTTATGTCTTGGGGGTTTATGTCTGGGGGGTTTATGTCTGGGGGGTTTATGTCTGGGACGTTTATGCCTGGGGGGGTTATGTCTGGGACGTTTATGTCTGGGGGGGTTATGTCTGGGCGGTTATGTCTGGGGGGTTATGTCTGGGGGGTTTATGTCTGGAGGGTTTATGTCTGGGACGTTGATGTCTGGGGTTTTTATGTCTGGGGGGTTTATGTCTGGGGGATTTATGTCTGGGGGGTTTATGTCTCGGGGGTTTATGTCTGGGGGTTTATGTCTGGGGGTTTATTTCGGGGGTTTATGTATGGGGGGTTTATGTCTGGTGGGTTTATGTCTGGGGGTGTTATGTCTGGGGGCTTTATGTCTGGGGGGTTTATGTCTGGGGGGTTTATGTCTGGGGGGTTTATGTCTGGGGGGTTTATGTCTGGGGGTTTTTGTTTGGGGGTTTATGTTTGGGGGTGTTTATGTCTGGGGTGTTTCTGGCAGGGGGGTTTATGTCTGGGGGATTTATGTCTGGTGGGTTTATGTCTGGGATGTTTATGTCTGGGGTGTTTATGTCTGGGGGGGATTATGTCTGGGGTGTTTCTGTCTGGGGGCTTTATGTCTGGGGGGGTTTATGTCTGGGGGGTTTATGTCTGGGATGTTTATGTCTGGGGGGTTTATGTCTGGGATTTTATGTCTGGGGGGATTTATGTCTGGGTGGTTTATGTCTGAGGGGTTTATGTCTGGGTGGTTTATGTCTGGGGGGTTTATGTCTGGGGGGATTTATGTCTGGGGGCTTTTATGTCTGGGGGGTTTATGTCCGGGACGTTTATGCCGGGGGGGTTATGTCTGGGGGGTTTATGTCTGGGATGTTTATGTCTCGGCGGGGGGGGGGGGATTATGTCTGGGGGGTTATGTCTGGGACGTTTATGTCTTGGGGTTTTATGTCTGGGGGGTTTATGTCTGGGTGGTTTATGTCTGGGGGTTTTATGTCTGGGGGGTTTATGCCTGGGGGTTTATGTCTGGAGGGGTTTATGTCTGGGACGTTTATGTCTTGGGGTTTTATGTCTGGGGGGTTTATGTCTGGGTGGTTTATGTCTGGGGGTTTTATGTCTGGGGGCTTTATGCCTGGGGGTTTATGTCTGGGGGGTTTATGTCTCGGGAGTTTATGTATGGGGGGTTTATGTCTGGGGGTTTATTTCGGGGGTTTATGTTTGGGGCTGTTTATGTTTCGGGTGTTTCTGTCTGGGGGGGTTTATGTCTGGGATGTTTATGTCTGGGGTGTTTATGTCTGGGGGGATTATGTCTGGGGTGTTTCTGTCTGGGGGGTTTATGTCTGGGGGTTTTATGTCTGGGTGGGTTTATGTCTGGGATGTTTATGTGTGGGGGGGTTTATGTCTGGGGGGTTTATGTCTGGGATGTTTATGTCTGGGGGGTTTATGTCTGGGGTGTTTATGTCTGGGGAGTTTATGTCTGGGGGGTTTATGTCTCGGGGGTTTATGTCTGGGGGTTTATGTCTGGGGGTTTATGTATGGGGGGTTTATGTCTGGTGGGTTTATGTCTGGGGGGTTTATGTCTGGGGCGTTTATGTCTGGGGGCTTTATGTCTGGGGGCTTTATGTCTGGGGGTTTATGTCTGGGGGTTTATATCTGGGGGTTATATCTGGGGGGGTTTATGTCTGGGGGTTTATGTCTGGGGCAGGTTTGTCTGGGGGGTTTATGTCTGAGGGGTTTATGTCTTGGGGGTTTATGTCTGGGAGATTTATGTCTGGGGGGTTTATGTCTGGGGGTTTATGTCTGGGACGTTTATGTCTGGGGGGGTTATGTCTGGGCGGTTATGTCTGGGGGTTTATGTCTGGAGGGTTTATGTCTGGGACGTTGATGTCTGGGGTTTTTATGTCTGGGGGGTTTATGTCTGGGGGTTTATGTCTCGGGGGTTTATGTCTGGGGGTTTATTTCGGGGGTTTATGTATGGGGGGTTTATGTCTGGTGGGTTTATGTCTGGGGGTGTTATGTCTGGGGGCTTTATGTCTGGGGTTTATGTCTGGGGTGTTTATGTCTGGGGGGTTTATGTCTGGGGGTTTATGTCTGGGACGTTTATGTCTGGGGGGGTTATGTCTGGGCGGTTATGTCTGGGGGTTTATGTCTGGAGGGTTTATGTCTGGGACGTTGATGTCTGGGGTTTTTATGTCTGGGGGGTTTATGTCTGGGGGTTTATGTCTCGGGGGTTTATGTCTGGGGGTTTATTTCGGGGGTTTATGTATGGGGGGTTTATGTCTGGTGGGTTTATGTCTGGGGGTGTTATGTCTGGGG
>JASTWF010002826.1:0-16290 GCA_030390025.1 Squalus acanthias | reverse complement strand
TCTTCCTTCCCTCCCTCCCTTCTTCCTTCCCTCCCTTCTTCCTTCCCTCCCTCCCTTCTTCCCTCCCTCCCTTCTTCCTTCCCTCCCTCCCTCCCTTCTTCCTTCCCTCCCTCCCTCCCTTCTTCCTTCCCTCCCTCCCTCCCTCCCTTCTTCCTTCCCTCCCTCCCTCCCTCAATCCCTCCCTCCCTCAATCCCTCCCTCACTCAATCCCGCAGTGGGAAAGATCTCACCTTCCAGTTTCTCTCCACAGACACTGCCTGTGCCCGCTGAGCATCTCCAGCCTGCTCTGTGTTGATTGCCCACTCCCCTCCGCTTGCTGGGCCATATCTCACATCCCGCAGGCCCGTGTGATCCTGCATTCAACGTGAAATAAAAGGCAATGTCGGGGGAGGTGGGGGCCAGCTATTGATCCGTGCGGGCAAGTAACGGGGCGGTACCGTTCCCACGAGTCTCTGCAGTTTGCGGGCAGGGTGAATTGTGCATTGAGTGTCCTGTGGGGGTGGAAATGAGGGATTCTGAACGGATTTGAGTCTTAATAAACCACTCGCCCTATTAATCTGACTGTGATTTCACAGACAATGTTACAAGCCCAGGTACCCTGTCATACCTATATGTAAAAATAAAAGAATTAGCAGTTCATGGGGCAATTCCAATGAAGAGTGAAGGGTTCATTATACCAGCAGAGCGCAAATATATTGTTCAAATTGCACTATTCTATTTGTTCAATATACTGTAGAATTGGATGCTTTCGCTGTCAGAATATTTTGGAGAGTCGTTTCGCCCGTCCCCCCTCTATCGGAATATCCGACCAAGGCTATTTTCCGAATAGCGGCGAATTTGCGTCGCCAATTTCCATGGGATGCGCCAGACCCGGTGGCCAGAGTTTTTTTTGTTTAAACCCGTTTCGGACGTTGCCTCCCTCGCTCTACATGTTCCGCCCCGCTTCTAGATTTCCAGCATTCTTGTCTTTTCATCGGTGCATGTAACATGATTCAGAGGCTGCGCCGACGCCGCGAGCGTAACACGGACCCAGTTCAAAGGGGCTTCAGTGAATCACGCCGTGCGGACCCCTGGTGTTGGGGGCTTTCGTCCTTGGGTAGTAAGGGCGCTTTCTGCTGCCAGCCGGGATCAGCGCGCAGGTTAGAGAAGTACAGCCAGACCAGTAGGCAGACCAGCAGACATACCAGCAGCCATACCAGTAGCCGGACCAGCAGGCAGACCAGTAGCCATACCAACAGATAGACCAGCAGGCAACCCAGCAGATATACCAGCAGCCAGGCCAGCCGGAAGACCATTAGCCAGACCAGCAGGCAGACCATTAGCGAGACCAGTAGCCAGACCAGCAGCCAGAAGACCATTAGCCAGACCAGCAGACAGACCATTAGCTAGACCAGTAGCCAGAAGACCATCAGTCACGCAACAACATTGTAAGACCCCCGAAGATGTCTGCCGTTGGATTAAAGCCTCCTGCCCCAGGGAGCTGCTGCCATGTGTTTACACTCCAGGATCTCCGGCTCACCCAGCAGAGCCCAGTCACTCCAGGTGGCCAAGGCCAAATGGGAAAAGGAGAATGGTGCGGTGGGGGAGGAGGGGGTAGTGCACCCAGGTTACCCTCCTCAGACAGGTACAAAGAGACCCTGTAAAGTAAAAGCTCCTTTAATGGTGTTTCCTGAATAGAAACAATGGGGGAAAAATTCGGTACCTTAATGCCTCCCGTTAGCGCCAGCTGATAGCGCTAATGGGGCGCTAGAGCATTATCGCCAGGGCGAGGCGAATTCAACGCTGCACACCAAATCCCCGCCCCCCCGCAGCGCCTCCCCTAACAGTTATCACCAGGAGCCTCAACGCCAGGTGGATTGTGACGTCAGTGAGTGTGCAAAATTGATTGTCGCCACCTACCTTAGCACCTGGAGTAAACAGCGACAGGAAGAGCTGGTGTGAAGCACCAGGAAGCCGGCTCCAGGGATGTTATTTAAAAGGATTATCAGTAATGAGTCGCAGCTGTAGGTTAGTGGAGTTTCAGTGCTTTCTTGTCAGTTTCACATAGTGCAACAGTTTAATTCAGTAATTTCAAGGTTATTTTGTATGAGGAGTGTTGTGGCAACTAAAAAGTAGCTACATTTGTTCTTAAAAAGTTCAAACTGCTACACTTGGTTACATTAATGGGGGCTGTACTGGCAGTCGACCTCGCCCTCCAGGAACTAAGGCAGAGGGAGCGGAGGCAACGAGAAAGACTGGAACATGTGGCCAGAGGGAGGAGGAGGGCCATCAGGGCTCTCAACAGGAGGCCTTAACCCCCGAGAGTATTCTGACAGCACTTCTTCTACCTCCAATTAAGCGAGGAGCAGTGTATTAGAAGGCTCTGCTTCACCAAGGAGGTGGTCACAGAACTCTGCCACCTCCTGCAACCAGACCTCGAGCTTCAGATCAGGGCGACCACAATGCTCTCAGTGGCAGTCAAGGTCACCATTACCCTCAATTTTTTCGCCAGTGGATCTTTCCAGTCTGCAACAGGAGACATAGCTGACATCTCGCTACATCCGGGAGGTCACAGCGTGTCTCTACAGTAGGAGAAGGGAATACATTTCCTTCCCCATCACCAGAGATAAGCAGGACGAGTGTGCATGTGGCTTTGTCAGGATAGCGGGATTCCCCATGGTGCAGGGCGCCATTGACTGCACCCACGTGACTTTGCGGGCACCGCATAACAATCCTGAGATCTTCCGTAAACGCAAAGGCTACCACTCAATGTGCAGTTGGTGTGCGACCACAGACAGCGAATCTTTAATGTCAATGCCTGCTATCCTGGCAGCAGCCATGATGCCTTCATCCTGTGCCAGACCGGTGTGCCAGCACTCTTCCAGCCACCATGTCAAGCTCGCAGCTGGCTGCTCGGAGACAAGGGCTATCCGCTCTCCACCCTGACTCCCCTCCGCAACCCCAACACTCCTGCCCAGCACCCATATAATGAGAGCCATGCTGCCACCAGGAACATCTTCGAGCAGACCATCGGGGTGCTGAAGCAATGGTTCTGTTGCCTTGACCACTCGGGAGGAGCCCTCTGGTACCCAAGCAGGTGTCCCATTTCGTGGTGGTCTGCTGCATGCTCCACAACTTGGCCATCATGAGGGCCCAGCCCTTGCCACCAGGGATTGCGGGACCACCTCAGGAGGAGGAAGAGGGAGAGAAGGAGGAGGTGGAGGAAGAGGAATAGGAGGAGGAGGAGGAGGAACAGGAGCGAGGGAGGAGGCTGCCACTCAATCGGCCTTCCGGAAGGGCGGACTCGGTCCGTGACCGCCTCATCAGGCTGCGGTTTGATTGAATTAAACCCCAGATCCCCGTTGCTCACCACATCCCCATCATTCCATCTCTGTCGCAGGCCATTTCACAGCACAAAGCTGAAATGAGAGACACCACAAAAGAACCCAAACTGAATTAATAAATTTATCAATAATCAGTGAACATATATTTACAACAAAAATATGAACTATTCACCCTTGTGCAATCCCTTCGTGCCTGTCGTTACTGTGCCTTTGCCTACTCTAGTGCTCCTATGAAGTGTTGGCCCCTGCAGCACGGCTGGTGGAAGGCTGCTGAGTGTCCGTGTGGAAGACTTCAGACGGCCTTGAAGGACGCCCTTGACCAGCTCTGGGCCTGGAAGGCCCGGCTGTAGACTGCACCACCTCAACATGGGCGGCAGCAGTCTGAGCTGGCTGGATGACAGGCAGCGACAAGGACAATGGTGGATTACCAGTGGTGGGAGCAGGAATGCTGTCATCCTGAGAAAGGCACTCGATTGACCCACTGACCCACTGCCACTCCCCCGGGGCAGCACCTCAGCATCCCTAGCAATCTGTTGGAGCACAGATTGCTGGCCTGCTGTGACACCGGGAAAGCCCCGGCCGACGGTGGTAGACCCAGCCACGATGGCAGCAGTCAGAGTGGGGCATCAAGCTGAGACTGCATGAGAGCAGTCTGAGATTGGATGGCACCAAGCATAGACTGCATTACAGCACTAAGACGTTGCGTCGCTTCCGCCTGTGCTGCAATGGAAGCTGCCAGATCGCCCATCACACGCAGCATCAGGTCTGGGTCGCCACGGTCTCTCTGGGAGTCCACCATCCTTTGCAGACTGGAAATGATGGGCTCCATGGTGTGCGCAGAGCTCTGTGCAATGTTGGAGGCAGCCCACTTGTCCCCGGTGCCTCACCTTGTGCAGATCCCGCTACTATACTAGCCTCTAACGAACGCGTAGTGCCAGTGTCTGAATTGGTGCCTGCGGGTGAGACATGCAGTGACGCGGTGTGTTCTTCCTCCTCCTCTTCTCCTGCCTCGCTCTCTACGGTGCCATCAGGGACAGGTTGCTCAGGTGCTTGCTGATTATCTGAAAGCATAAAGGCACAAGAGTTAGGTTACCATTATTATCCCCAAGGGGGTCAACGTCGCCAGTGGCCACGGCTCCCACCACCTGGAGCCCAATAATCTGCAGCACTCTATTCTCCAGCACAGACAGTGGTTGGGTGTCAGCTTGTCCCCCGCCTGTGCGCTCCTGCTCCCTCCTGTTGTGAGCCACCTTGGCGTGCAAGAGAAAGGAAAGTATGTAAGTGAGTGTGGAGCAATGTGTTAGGGTGATGTGCCTGCCATAGTTGAATAGCTCTCATTGTGTGCAAGGTGTGAGATGAGGGTGTGAGTGTTGGTAGGTAGAGATTGTTGGTGGGTGAGTGCTGGGGGTGTGGTGCTTTGGGCAGTGTGTGAAGCCTGTGGTTCAGATGGTGGTACGTAGCATTTGTTGAAGCATTCACTCACCCTGACCATCTGAGTGAAGTCGTTAAATTTCTTCCTGTACTGTGTGTGTGTTCTGGGGACCACAGTGCTGCCCGAGATGTGCTGCGCTACCTCCCTCCACATGGTGCGGAAGACTTGCGGCGAGGGCCTCCTGCCATTTGCCCAGTAGAGCACCGCCCTCTCTCCGCAGCCAACACCAACGCCTCCAATGCTTTCTCCCTGGGGCGTGGATCTGCCATGAGTACAGCTGCTTCTGTCCTCCGGCTCCTTCTCCTTGACCTGCTGCTGCTTGCTGAGGCAGCTGCACAGCCAGCAATACTGAGAATGAGGTTCTGCAGCATCAATGAACCTCCCCTTTAAGAACAGGGAAAAACACCTGTGGCAATCTTGACTTGCGATTAGACTGCACCTGATATCGGTCCACCTTTTGAATCTAACGCCAATGAGCTTGGGCTTAAAGACTTGAATTAGGACTCCAATCATTTCTTTGAGCAGTGAGCATGAATTTTGCGTGCAGTCTAAAGCATTCGCGCCTGGCGCTAATTCTCCAACTTTTCTAATGATACCGCCCATTCCTGGCCTATAATGAAGTTCTAGCCCAATTTAGTCGAAAGGAGCCTTTCACTTACCTCTGAGCTGGCTCCATCTAGGGGTGTCTTAAGAAATTGCAATGTTATGAAAGCATAGACATGGTTTTATGGGGTCCGATAACAATTCTTCTACTTTCAGAAACAAATGCTGTCAGATATTAAGTTTAGTAACAATCGGTTATGTCAATTATTCATTCAAATTGGAACAATTTTAAATCAGCAATTACAAAGGGTTTTGCTCACACATTTAAGTAATACTGATTTTTATCTGTTAGAATTTTCTGTGCAAGAAAGACTTGCATTTATATAGCGCCTATCAAGACCACCGGATGTCCCAAAGCGCTTTACAGCCAATGAAGTACTTTATTGAAGTGTAGTCACTGTTGTAATGTAGGAAACGCAGCAGCCAATTTGCACACAGCAAGCTCCCACAAACAGCAACGTGATAATGACAAGATAATGGTCGCGATTTTACTAACCTCGGCGGGTCCGTGGCGGGCGACGTTGATGGTGGGTCCCAACCCCGCTGCTGGCTCCAGCCCACTCTGTAAAATGAATTTCCCTTGATTGGGCTTGATAAGCCCCGCCCAGCGCATTTCCCGGCCAATTGAAGGAAGCGGGTCTGGTGACGTCATTTGATGACGCGTCATCAGCCGGTTTCTTAAAGGGACCATGGCCAACTTTATTTTGACATTTGTGCTGTCAGTGTTCTACAGCATTGAGGTGCTGCAAACACCAACAAGCACTGCACGGAGTGCAGGGCTGCACCCAGGCTCTCCCATGACTCCCTCCATATGCTTATGGAGGGAGTCACAGCACGCAGGGAGGTCCTCTTCCCTTCCCATGGGCGTAAGAGACCTCCCCAGGAGATCAACACAGCCTGGTTGCTACATTGCAGAGGAGGGAACAAGCAGGGATGTGGTCAGGAGGACCTGGGTGCAGTGCCACAAACGTTTCAATGATCTCAGTAGATGATAAAACGTTAGTACAAAGCCACACTCAACCTCATCCTGCTGTGCCTCTCATCACATCCCCATCACTCTACCTTCCCTACCCTACTCCTGCACATCTTACTCACACCAACTTACCTTGCACCTCTACCCATCCCTCTCTATCTACATTATCACATCCCCATCTCACTAGCCACCCCTCACACTCACCCTCATCCTAGTCCAATCATACCAACGAACACACAAGGGTAGGCACTTGGGTGTTTTATGCAATGTTCTTGTAAAGTTTCTGTTAATATGCTGTCAAACATTGAAACCTTTATTTTCAACACTTTCTGGTCTTGGACAGATTTGTGTGCACCTTTGGAAGTGGCTTAGTGAGTTGCAGTGAATGCTGAGACATAATGTTACCCCCCACAATGGTGGTGAGTGTGAAAGGAATGGCTTGGGCATTGTCGGGATGCTTTATGGTGTTGGTATGGGGTGGTGCCAACCTGGCAGCATCATGTGGCAGCCAGGGTGTACAGCGCCAAGTGAAGTAAATCTGGCCATGGTGAGGCCATCCCTGGCCTCCTGGGCAGCAATGTGGTCAGATGCTGATGCCTGTGTCCTGTGCAACATCAGTTGATTGCGGAGAAGGTTGGTGTTGTTGTTGGTGCTGCTGGTGTGTGCCTGGTGCTGCTGGTGTTGGGGCTGATCGTGGTGGGATTCTGAAGACCAAGGTGAGAGAATATAAAGGGCACCCAAGCTAATGGAATAGATGGCAGGTGAAGTAGAGATGAGAGAAGCGATCTGTTAATGGTGAGAGAGGTAATAAGGTCAGACTGGATGGAGACTTGAGTCAAGACTTGCAGCATGGTGAATCTGTTGTGGAAATGCAGTGAGGAAGAGCCTCTGGCTGAGGGAAGATATCTCTGTAAGGTGGGAGCTTTTACTGTACATTTGAAGCTGTGAACTCAACAGCTGATTCAATGGCCACTGAACTCCCGCCTCAGCTTAACAGATGTGGTCCACGACCAGCGTGGACCCCGTGGGCGAGCTGTCAAATGCAGAAGGTGAGCTGAAATTCATTCTTAAGTGGCTCTAAACAGCCACTAATTACCTGAATTGGGTCCCCCGCTGTGAACCCGCCGCTGCGTGTCGGGTCTGTTCAGCGCCGACAGACCCGACATTTGGTAAAGGTGCAAGGTTCACAGCGGGGTCCACTGACCCGCTGGGGAAAAAGACACTTTCCCACCCGACCTGCCACCGATCGCGCCCGCTGACCCCCGCAACATGCAGCCCAATGTTTTTGTGATGTTGATTGAGGGATTGGTCAGGACGCCGGGGAGAACTCCCCATTCTTCTTCGAAATAGTGCCGTGAGATCTTTTATGTCCACCTGAGAGGGCAGACTGGGAGGGGAGGAGAGGTGAAAGATGTGCGGGTTAGGTTGATTTGGCTATGATAAATTGACCCTTAGTGTTAGGGGGATTAAATACGTGGGGTTACGGGGATAGGGTGGGATATGTGTCGGTGCAGGCTCGATGGGCCGAAATGGCCTCTATCTGCACTGTGGGGATTCTGTGATTCTGTGATTCTGTGAAAAGATGAAACAAAATATTTTTGCATTAGGCACATTACAAGTACAAATTTCTGGTGCATTTTCGTTTTGTGCCGACCACTAGTATAATATTCGGAAAATTTGGACTGAATGTTGGTGTCTCTGTGTTGCTGTTTTAAACAACGATTGATTTCCCCTGCTTGAATTGTAACCCCTACAATGACGATAAGCCACATTCTATTCAGTGCAACTTTACACCTTATTTTGCTTTTTGACACAAAAGTCTAATTAGTTCTCAAGGGCGACTAGGGATGGGCCTTACCAGCGACGCCCACATGAATGAATTGTAATTTTTTTTCCAAATAGAATGACCTCAGATAGTGGTGCTCGAATCACTTTGAATTATTCTACAGTTCATTGTGTTTATAAATGTGAACATCTAAACGAAATTGAGAATATAGTGCACAGTAACACAAACAACCTTTACTCACTCGTTTAGGTATTTCTTATACAATTACGTATTTGTTATAGGTTTCCTATCGCTGATCTAGGCTGACACCCCAATGCGGCACTGAGGGAGTGCTGCATTGTCAGAGGTGCTGTCTTTCGGATGAGATATTAAACTGCAGCCTCATCGGCCTGTTCCGTTGAACGTTGGAGCTCCCATCGCATGACTGAAGAAGAGCAGGAAGCTCTCCCGGTGTCCCCCTTAACCATCACAGCCCAGCCTTTCATTCGTTCGATGTGCTGATTGTGGAATCTTGCTGTGCACAAAATGGTTGTTGTGTTTGCCCAGATCACAAGTGTCGATGCACTTCAAAGCCGTTAATGGTGCGTGAAGTGCTTTGGGCTGTATCTGCGAGACACAGAAAGACAGTGTACAACAACAACAAGTGGCATTTATATAGCGCCTTTAACGTAGTAAAACATCCCAAGGCGCTTCACGGGTCAAAGAGGTGGGTTTTAAAGGAGCATCATAGAATCATAGAATAGTACAGCACAGAAGGAGGCCATTCGACCCATCGAGTCTGCGCCGGCTCTTTCGAAGAGTGATCCCGTTAGTCCCACTTCCCCGCTCTTTCCCCATATCCCTAAGTAGAAACCAGTTGTAATTCTGAAAAAGTACAGACTCGACAGAATCAGTCAACTAAAACTCTATTGACAGATTCGACACTCCTTCATTCTTTTACCTACATTGAAAGCCAAATGAAACGGGAGCACTGCACTGCCCCCCAAGCCATTCTGTCTAGAACGAGGATGGAGGCAAAGAGAACAGAGAGCTGGAGAGGTTTAGGGGAGGGAATCCCAGAGCTTAGGGCCGAGGCAGCTGAAGGCGCGGCCGGCAATGGCGGGACGAAGGATATCGGGGACACGCCAGAGGCCAGAGTTGGAGGAACGCAGAGATCTCGGAGGATTGTAGGGCTGGAGGAGGTTACAGAGAGCGGGAAGGGCGGGGGGGGCGAGGCCACGGAGGGATTTGAACACAAGGGAGAGAATTTTATAATCGAGGCGTTGGTGGGCCGCGTGATAATATAGATCAAGGAACACAGGGTGATGGGTCAACGGGACTCAGGCGTGAAGTATAAAAGCAAATCTGTAAGAGTGAATTCAACACTGCATCATATTCAATCAGGTCATCTGAACTGGAGCTTGAAAAGCTAATTGTCCTTCTCTTGCGCCATCCTGTGTTTGATCCCTGTCCCTACAGGACCTGGGGAAGGGCACACGGCCTTGAAATGAGGCTGTTTAGGGTCTTAATGCAATCCTGCGATATTCCTTTGTCCTCTATTTCAATGGCGGTGTCAACCGGTTTATTTTTTAAAGAGGCCAAATCTGAGTTAAAATAGCAGGCAAAAGAATTTTGTTCAGCGGCATAACTAAATATCGCATTTCAAATCATCAATTGCTTCAAAAAATGGGCTCCTCCCACAAAATCGTAGAAATTTACGGCACAGAAGGAGGCCATTTGGCCCATCGTGTCCGTGCCGGCCGAAAAAGATCCTAATCCCACTTTCCAGCTCTTGGTCCGTAGCCCTGTAGGTTACGGCTCTTCAAGTGCATATCCAAGTACTTTTTAAATGTGATGAGGGTTTCTGCCTCTACCACCCTTTCGGGCAGTGAGTTCCAGACCCCCACCACCCTCTGGGTGAAAAAAAGTTCTCCTCAATTCCCCTCTAATCCTCCTACCAATTACTTTAAATCTCTGCCCCCTGGTTATTGACCTCTCTGCTAAGGGAAATAGGTCCTTCCTATCCACTCTATCTAGGCCCCTCATAATTTTAACCACCTCAATTCGGTCTCCTCCTCTGTTCCAAAGAAAACATCCCCAGCCTATCCAATCTTTCCTCATAGCTAAAATTCCCCAGCCCAGGCAACATCCTCGTAAATCTCCTCTGCACCCCTCTGGTGCAATCACATCCTTCCTGTAATGTGGTGACCGGAACTGCACGCAGTATTCTAGCTGCGGCCTAACTAGTGTTTTATACAGTTCAAGCATAATCCCCCTGCTCTTATATTCTATGCCTCGGCTAATAAAGGCAAGTATCCCGTATGCCTTCTTAACCACCTTATCCACCTGTCATAAGAACATAAGAAATAGGAGCAGGAGTAGGCCATTTGGCCCCCTCGAGCCTGCTCTGCCATTTAATGAGATCATGGCTGATCTGATCTTGGGCTCAGCTCCATTTCCCTGCCCGCTCCCCATAACCCATCACTCCCTTATTGTTCAAAAATCTGTCTATCTCCACCTTAAATATATTCAATGACCCAGCCTCCACAGCTCTCCGGGGCAGAGAATTCCACAGATTTACGACCCTCTGAGAGAAGAAATTCCTCCTCATCTCAGTTTTAAATGGGCGAACCCCTTATTCTGAAACTATGCCCCCTAGTTCTAGATTCACCCATGAGGAGAAACATCTCCCTGCATCTACCTTGTCCTGCTACCTTCAGGGATCTGTGGACATGCACTCCAAGGTCCCTCTGATCCTCTGCACTTCTCAGTGTCCTACCATTTATTGTGTATGCCCTTGCCTTGTTAGCCCTCCCCAAATGCATTACCTCACACTTGTCTGGATTGAATTCCATTTGCCATTGTTCTGCCCACCAGACCAGCCCGTTGATATCTTCCTGCAGTCTACAGCTTTCTTCTTCATTATTCTTCTTCATTATTCTTCTTCACTTCACCTGACGAAGGAGCAGCAGCTCCGAAAGCTTGTGATTTCAAATAAAACTGTTGGACTATAACCTGGTGTTGTGCGACTTCTCACTTTTCTTCATTATCAACCACACGGCCAATTTTTGTATCATCTGCAAACTTCTTAATCATACTCCCCTACATTCAAGTCCAAATCTGCAAGTCTAAAAACCTGCCCTGCAAGTGCAAGAGACAGACTTTCTGACCTGCGTGTGTTTGTGTTACTACAGGCATGAAGATTGGCCGGATAAATCACACTTGCGGCGAAAACCAGGTGCATCTTTGGTGCTTCCATTTTTCGAAAGGCTTCGCGTTGAAGTTATTGTCTCCTGGGGCGGTCACGTGTTATATCCCACCCAGGTATCAGGCGGTTTGACCTTGCATTATTGCGTTGCCGGTGTCGTGCCAGGAGCCACAATCTCTGCCAGCTTTCCTCAGCAGCCAGGGCTATTGTGGTGGGGGAAACGGTTCATTAAAATGACACTGCAGTTAAAATACCGCAGTACAGCATCTCTACCCAGCCCACAGCAGAACACTGTGATGATCACTAACAGTAGTAGAGAAAGTTTGTGCATTTAGGAAGGAAGGAAAGGGATGGGGAAGGAGGGAAAGAAAGACTTAAAGAAACTGCATTTATATAGCACCTTTCACAACCTCAGGACATTCCAAAGTGTTTTACAGCCAATTTTGGAGTGGAGTCACAGTTGTAATGTAGGAAACACAGCAGCCAATTTTGCACATAGCAAGCTCCCCACTAACAGCAATGTGATAATGACCAGATAATCAGTTCTTTTAGTGATGTTGATTGAGGGATAAATATTGGCCAGGACAACTCCCCTGCTCTTCTTCGAAATAGTGGCCGTGGGATCTTTCACGTCCACCTGAGAGGGCAGACGGGGCCTCGGTTTAACGTCTCATCCGAAAGACGGCTCCTCCGACAGTGCAGCACTCCCTCAGCACTGCCCTGGGAGTGTCAGCCTAGATTTTTGTGCTCAAGTCTCTGGAGTGGGACTTGGACCTCACAACCTTCTGACTCCGAGGCGAGGGTGCTACCCACCGAACCACAACTGACACTGCATTTATATAGCACCTTTCACAACCTCAGGACGTCCCAAAGGGCTTTACAGCCAATGAAGTACTTTTGAAGCGTAGTCACTGTTGTAATGTAGGAAACGCGGCAGAGATTGTGCGCACTGCAAGCTCCCACAGAGTAGTCCATGGTCCTGACACCATTTTGCATTAAGATTGGTTTCTAAGCTCCCCCTACCCACAGTGAAGGGATTATGACGTGGCCCCCCACCTTCCTGTCCTACAGTTGAGATATGTTTCTAACCTCCCCCCGCCCAACCTTCGCCATTGCGATGTGTATTTGGCCTTGCGCCCTTATCCTCCGCCCATGCTGAGAGAGTTCATTGGCCTGTGCCTCTTCAGTCCGTAGATTGGTACCCTTGCCTCACCCCCTGGCCCCCTCCCCCCAGTTCTCAAGCCCTGTTGCCCCCCTCCCCTGCTCAGTTTGCCCTCTGCCCCCCTAGTACTGGGATAGTTTGGTCTTACCTGCCGCCTACCACTGGGAGAGTTTACTGGCCATGCCTCCCCTCCCCCCCCCCCCAGTCCAAAATTGGAAACCCCCTGCAACTGACCAAATTGGGATTGCCAGCTTTCAGAAACAAAACCGGCTGTTTTCACTGCTCACTTCACTGCTGCTTATTCTCTGACATAGAATCAAAGAGGTTTATGGCGCACAAGGAGGTCATTCGGCCCATCGTGTCTGCGTCGGCTGAAAAAGAGCTATCCCGCCTCATCCCACTTTCCAGCCCTGTAGGTTACGGCACTTCAAGTGCATATCCAAGTTCTTTTTAAATATGATGAGGGTTTCTGCCTCTACCACCCTTTCAGGCCGTGAGTTCCAGACCCCCACCACCCTCTGGGTGAAAAAAGTTCTCCTCAACTCCCCTCTAATCCTTCTACCAATGACTTTAAATCTCTGGCCCCTGGTTATTGACCTCTCTGCTAGGGGAAATAGGTCCTTCCTATCCTCTCTATCTAGGCCCCTCATAATTTTATACACCTCAATTAAATCTCCCCTCAGCCTTCTCTGTTCCAAAGAAAACAACCCCAGCCTGTCCAATCTTTCCTCAGAGCTAGAGCCAGAAGAGAAGTAGTTTTAACATTTTATTTTTAGGTTTATTTGTGGCCCAGGAGTAGCTTCCCCCCACCCCCCGCCTCTCCATCCTTCCTCCCCCTCTCCCCCCCACCCCACTCTCCCCTCCTCCGACCACGATCCCTGTCCCAGCACCCTTAAAATGACTTACTTGCCTATGGGGAAAGAGCAGGGGGGGGGAGTGGGACTAATTGGATCGCTCTACCAAAGAGCCGGCACAGGCACGATGGGCCGAATGGCCTCCTTCTGTGCTGCAAGATTCTATGATTCTGGTGCCGGGGGAGTTCTCCCTCGGTTCCCCGGCCCCCTGCCGCCCGGAATCCCTCTCCCGCCCACTGGCAGTGCACTGGATCCAGGCGGGAGTCCAACAAGACCCATTTAAATCAGGCCTGGCAGTTAAATTCTCACTTTGTGGAGGGCCAGCGGATTTGTCGCTGGTCCCCCCCGTCCCCCCCCCCCAACACATACCGATCATGTCCCAGCAATGATATCGCCCCCACGGTGTGCTCCATCCTTGTACTGCCAAGTGGCTTCAGAGGAGACCTCAAGACAGACGACAGATCCTAGTCTCTATACTGCAGCGCTGTCTTCTTTGAGGGATTAATGGACTGCTTTATCTGTTGTCTTGCACTTGTCAAATCCCATTACGTTTGAAAGTGCTAAGAACATTAAGCTTCAAACTGATTCTTCCCAACAGGCCAATTTCTTTGGACTGCTCAGTATGTCAGTGCGCCCAAACACCGATTAACTGTTCTGCAACAAACAGCAAAACCTATTACACAGGGCCGAATGTGAGCTGTTTTTTAATGAGGGGATGAATATTAGTTTTTCTTTTAGATATAAAATGGCGGCGGAGTTGAGAGAGAAACTTCAAAATCTCACTCCACAGCGCCACCTACTGGCCAGAGCTTGCAACCACATTGTCACCGGTAATGTTTACCGGCAGAATTTCCATCTAAATGTTTACATAGGAAGTTTCAATGTTAAATGTTGACGTAAATGCGTGAGCATGAAGTTGGACGGGAAGTGTCTAGTTAAACACGATTTTTAATGTGTAGATTTATTTCCCTCCAAATGCACACCCCTTCTTTTCCTGAAGGTGCTGACTCCTGCTGGGGTACTGTTCCACAACCATTGGCAGCTCTCTGATACCTTGGGCCAGTTGATGATTCTTAACCACTCGAAGGATGATCACTTGGATGAGGTACCCGGAGGGTGACTGCCCTCTTTATGCGACTGTACGACAAAGAGTGAGTGTCCTTCAGGAGAAGAGACCTGGCAGAAAAGTACCCATATGGGCAGAGCTCTGCAAGTACAGAGTTGTGTGGAGCCCGCAGTATAACTTAGTGACCCAGCGGCATTTTCAGGTTTTCTTGTAACCTGGCTACATTTGTGGGTCTTCACGGTAGTATAGTGGTTATGTTACTGGTTTAGTAATCCAGGGGCCTGGACTAATAATCTGTGAGAGGTGAGTTTAAAACCCACCATGGCAGCTGGGGAATTTAAATTCAGTTAATCTGAACAAATTTGGAATTAAAAAGCTAGTGCAGTCAATTTGTGCACAGCAAGCTCCCACAAACAGCAATGTGATAATGACCAGATAATCTGTTTTTTTAGTGATGTTGGTTGAGGGATAAATATTGGCCCCAGGACACCGGGGATAACTCCCCTGCTCTTCTTCAAAATAGTGCCATGGGATCTTTTATGTCCACCTGAGAGGGCAGACGGGGCCTCGGTTTAACGTCTCATCTGAAAGACGGCACCTCCGACAGTGCGGCGCTCCCTCAACACCGCACTGGGAGCGTCAGCCTAGATTTTTGTGCTCAAGTCTCTGGAGTGGGACTTGAACCTAGAAACTTTTGTTTACTCAGAGGCAAGGGTGCTACCCACTGAGCCACAGCCCCCCAGATATGCATATAAATATGGTGCACATGGCCGCTGGTCCCCCCCCCCCCCCCCAGCAGAAACCACGACAGCACACAAGGTGGGCAGGTTTCTGGCAGGGTGGGATTTCCGCCCATTGTGACCTGATTACTGCTGAGGGCATTGCAGGCACTCAGTGTGTCAGCTCATGTATAAAGAATGGCTACTGGGGTGAGGTACTGATGGGTTGCGTGTGGCCTTGTGGAGCTCAGCTCCAACCAACGCCTTCAGGAGAAGAGGAGAGGCGATGGCAGTGTTTGAAAGGGTTACATTATGAGGACCTGTTGCATAGACTAGTCGTGTAGTCACTCGAATGGTGATCTAATTGAGGTGTTTGAGATGATTAAAGGAGTTGATCGGGTAGGTAGGGAGAAACTATTTCCTCTGGTGGGGGGAGTCCAGAACAAGGGGGCGTAACCTTAAAATTAGAGCCAGGCCGTTCAGGGGCGGTGACGGGAAGCACTTCCTCACACAAAGGGCAGTGGAAATCTGGAACTCTCTCCCCCCAAAAGCTGTTGAGGCTGGGGGGTCAATTGCAAATTTCAAAACTGAGAGAGATAAATTTTTATTAGGCAAGTGTATTAAGGGTAACGGAACCAAGGCGGGTAGATGGAGCTAAGATACAGATCAGCAATGATCTGATTGAATCGAGGCTCGATGGGCTGAATGGCCTCCTCCTGATCCTATGTTTCTATAATAAAAATGACAGGCTATTAGCGCCATATAACACCACAGCAATCGATACTAAGTGGTTTTTATTCATGAATTATAATCTCCATTCTGACCTAGTCGCTGCTGTGATGTTAAAGCTGCTCGCATTCTCAGTGGTCATTGGTCATAATATATTGCGATGAATTGCTCACTCACTGGGAGTTAGGAGACACTGCAAAAGCCTTTACTGCTCCAATGATATTTACTTCTAGAGTCCTTTCCCAGGCTTTTAATCTTAAATCGGAAATATTCTGCCCATTCTGTCAATCTTGGGCATCTCTGTCCCCTGAACAAATACGATCAAATGGTAGGGTGTTTAGAACGTGCTGTACAATATTAGTAATGGAGGGGGTACAATGATTCCAGAACTTAAGGGAATGACGCACAAGGAGAAAGATGGACTTCTCTGAGTCTTTGTGTTTAAAATTAAGAAAG
>JASTWF010002825.1:0-16293 GCA_030390025.1 Squalus acanthias | reverse complement strand
AAAACAGAACACACTCACACAAAACAAAACACACTCACACAAAACAAAACACACTCACACAAAACAAACACACTCACACAAAACAAAACACACTCACACAAAACAGAACACACTCACACAAAACAAAACACACTCACACAAAACAAAACACACTCACACAAAACAAAACACACTCACACAAAACAAAACACACTCACACAAAACAGAACAGACTCACACAAAACAAAACACACTCACACAAAACAGAACAGACTCACACAAAACAAACAGACTCACACAAAACAAAACACACTCACACAAAACAAAACACACTCACACAAAACAAAACACACTCACACAAAACAGAACAGACTCACACAAAACAAAACACACTCACACAAAACAAAACACACTCACACAAAACAAAACACACTCACACAAAACAGAACAGACTCACACAAAACAAAACAGACTCACACAAAACAAAACACACTCACACAAAACAAACACACTCACACAAAACAGAACAGACTCACACAAAACAAAACACACTCACACAAAACAAAACACACTCACACAAAACAAAACACACTCACACAAAACAGAACAGACTCACACAAAACAAAACACACTCACACAAAACAAAACACACTCACACAAAACAAAACACACTCACACAAAACAGAACAGACTCACACAAAACAAAACAGACTCACACAAAACAGAACAGACTCACACAAAACAAAACACACTCACACAAAACAAAACACACTCACACAAAACAAAACACACTCACACAAAACAAAACAGACTCACACAAAACAGAACAGACTCACACAAAACAGAACACACTCACACAAAACAAAACACACTCACACAAAACAGAACAGACTCACACAAAACAAAACACACTCACACAAAACAAAACACACTCACACAAAACAAAACACACTCACACAAAACAGAACAGACTCACACAAAACAGAACAGACTCACACAAAACAGAACAGACTCACACAAAACAAAACACACTCACACAAAACAGAACACACTCACACAAAACAGAACAGACTCACACAAAACAAAACACACTCACACAAAACAAAACACACTCACACAAAACAGAACAGACTCACACAAAACACACTCACACAAAACAAAACAGACTCACACAAAACAGAACAGACTCACACAAAACAAAACACACTCACACAAAACAAAACACACTCACACAAAACAGAACAGACTCACACAAAACAAAACACACTCACACAAAACAAAACAGACTCACACAAAACAGAACAGACTCACACAAAACAAACACACTCACACAAAACAAAACACACTCACACAAAACAGAACAGACTCACACAAAACAAAACAGACTCACACAAAACAAAACACACTCACACAAAACAGAACAGACTCACACAAAACAAAACAGACTCACACAAAACAAAACACACTCACACAAAACAGAACAGACTCACACAAAACAAACACACTCACACAAAACAAAACACACTCACACAAAACAGAACAGACTCACACAAAACAAAACAGACTCACACAAAACAGAACAGACTCACACAAAACAGAACAGACTCACACAAAACAGAACAGACTCACACAAAACAAAACAGACTCACACAAAACAGAACAGACTCACACAAAACAGAACACACTCACACAAAACAGAACAGACTCACACAAAACAGAACAGACTCACACAAAACACACTCACACAAAACAAAACACACTCACACAAAACAGAACAGACTCACACAAAACAAAACACACTCACACAAAACAGAACAGACTCACACAAAACAAAACACACTCACACAAAACAAAACAGACTCACACAAAACAGAACAGACTCACACAAAACAAAACACACTCACACAAAACAAAACAGACTCACACAAAACAAAACAGACTCACACAAAACACACTCACACAAAACAAAACAGACTCACACAAAACAGAACAGACTCACACAAAACAGAACAGACTCACACAAAACAGAACAGACTCACACAAAACAAACAACTCACACAAAACAGAACAGACTCACACAAAACAGAACAGACTCACACAAAACAGAACAGACTCACACAAAACAGAACAGACTCACACAAAACAGAACAGACTCACACAAAACAAAACAGACTCACACAAAACAAAACAGACTCACACAAAACAGAACAGACTCACACAAAACAGAACACACTCACACAAAACAGAACAGACTCACACAAAACAAAACACACTCACACAAAACAGAACAGACTCACACAAAACAGAACAGACTCACACAAAACAGAACAGACTCACACAAAACAGAACAGACTCACACAAAACAGAACAGACTCACACAAAACAGAACAGACTCACACAAAACAGAACAGACTCACACAAAACAAAACACACTCACACAAAACAGAACAGACTCACACAAAACAGAACAGACTCACACAAAACAGAACAGACTCACACAAAACAGAACAGACTCACACAAAACAGAACAGACTCACACAAAACAAACACACTCACACAAAACAGAACAGACTCACACAAAACAGAACAGACTCACACAAAACAGAACAGACTCACACAAAACAGAACAGACTCACACAAAACAGAACAGACTCACACAAAACAGAACAGACTCACACAAAACAGAACAGACTCACACAAAACAAAACACACTCACACAAAACAGAACAGACTCACACAAAACAAAACACACTCACACAAAACAGAACAGACTCACACAAAACAAAACACACTCACACAAAACAGAACACACTCACACAAAACAGAACAGACTCACACAAAACAGAACAGACTCACACAAAACACACTCACACAAAACAGAACAGACTCACACAAAACAGAACAGACTCACACAAAACAGAACAGACTCACACAAAACAGAACAGACTCACACAAAACAAAACAGAACAGACTCACACAAAACACACTCACACAAAACAGAACAGACTCACACAAAACAAAACAGACTCACACAAAACAGAACAGACTCACACAAAACAAAACAGACTCACACAAAACAGAACAGACTCACACAAAACAAAACACACTCACACAAAACAAACAGACTCACACAAAACAAAACAGACTCACACAAAACAAAACAGACTCACACAAAACAAAACAGACTCACACAAAACAGAACAGACTCACACAAAACACACTCACACAAAACAGAACAGACTCACACAAAACAAAACAGACTCACACAAAACACACTCACACAAAACAAAACAGACTCACACAAAACAAAACAGACTCACACAAAACAAAACAGACTCACACAAAACAGAACAGACTCACACAAAACAAAACACACTCACACAAAACAGAACAGACTCACACAAAACAAAACAGACTCACACAAAACACACTCACACAAAACAAAACAGACTCACACAAAACAAAACAGACTCACACAAAACAAAACAGACTCACACAAAACAAAACAGACTCACACAAAACACACTCACACAAAACACACTCACACAAAACAAAACAGACTCACACAAAACAAAACAGACTCACACAAAACACACTCACACAAAACACACTCACACAAAACAAAACACACTCACACAAAACACACTCACACAAAACAAAACACACTCACACAAAACACACTCACACAAAACAAAACACACTCACACAAAACACACTCACACAAAACAAAACACACTCACACAAAACACACTCACACAAAACACACTCACACAAAACAAAACACACTCACACAAAACACACTCACACAAAACACACTCACACAAAACAAAACACACTCACACAAAACACACTCACACAAAACAAAACACACTCACACAAAACACACTCACACAAAACACACTCACACAAAACAAAACAGACTCACACAAAACAAAACACACTCACACAAAACAAAACACACTCACACAAAACAAAACACACTCACACAAAACACACTCACACAAAACAAAACACACTCACACAAAACAAAACACACTCACACAAAACACACTCACACAAAACACACTCACACAAAACACACTCACACAAAACACACTCACACAAAACACACTCACACAAAACACACTCACACAAAACAAAACACACTCACACAAAACACACTCACACAAAACACACTCACACAAAACAGACTCACACAAAACACACTCACACAAAACACACTCACACAAAACACACTCACACAAAACACACTCACACAAAACACACTCACACAAAACAAAACACACTCACACAAAACAAAACACACTCACACAAAACACACTCACACAAAACAAAACACACTCACACAAAACACACTCACACAAAACAAAACACACTCACACAAAACACACTCACACAAAACACACTCACACAAAACACACTCACACAAAACACACTCAGACAAAACACACTCACACAAAACACACTCACACAAAACACACTCACACAAAACACACTCACACAAAACACACTCAGACAAACACACTCACACAAAACACACTCAACAAAACAGACTCACACAAAACAGACTCACACAAAACACACTCACAAAAACACACTCACACAAAAACACTCAGACAAAACACACTCACACAAAACAGACTCACACAAAACAGACTCACACAAAACACACTCACACAAAACACACTCAACAAAACACACTCACACAAAACAGACTCACACAAAACAGACTCACACAAAACACACTCACACAAAACACACTCACACAAAACAGACTCACACAAAACAGACTCACACAAAACACACTCACACAAAACACACTCACACAAAACACACTCACACAAAACACACTCACACAAAACAGACTCACACAAAAACAGACTCACACAAAACACACTCACACAAAACACACTCACACAAAACAAAACACACTCACACAAAACACACTCACACAAAACACACTCACACAAAACAGACTCACACAAAACAGACTCACACAAAACACACTCACACAAAACACACTCACACAAAACACACTCACACAAAACACACTCACACAAAACACACTCACACAAAACACACTCACACAAAACACACTCACACAAAACACACTCACACAAAACACACTCACAC
Source organism: Squalus acanthias (assembly GCA_030390025.1). Lineage (NCBI taxonomy): Eukaryota > Metazoa > Chordata > Chondrichthyes > Squaliformes > Squalidae > Squalus > Squalus acanthias. The sequence continues at coordinate 11,181 of JASTWF010002825.1, read as the reverse complement.
AAAACACACTCACACAAAACACACTCAGACAAAACACACTCACACAAAACAGACTCACACAAAACAGACTCACACAAAACACACTCACACAAAACACACTCACACAAAACACACTCACACAAAACACACTCACACAAAACAGACTCACACAAAACAGACTCACACAAAACACACTCACACAAAACACACTCACACAAAACAAAACACACTCACACAAAACACACTCACACAAAACACACTCACACAAAACAGACTCACACAAAACAGACTCACACAAAACAGACTCACACAAAACACACTCACACAAAACACACTCACACAAAACACACTCACACAAAACACACTCACACAAAACACACTCACACAAAACACACTCACACAAAACACACTCACACAAAACAGAACAGACTCACAAAACACACTCACACAAAACACACTCACACAAAACAGAACAGACTCACACAAAACAAACAGACTCACACAAAACAAAACACACTCACACAAAACAGAACAGACTCACACAAAACAGAACAGACTCACACAAAACAAACAGACTCACACAAAACAGAACAGACTCACACAAAACAGAACAGACTCACACAAAACAGAACAGACTCACACAAAACACACTCACACAAAACAGAACAGACTCACACAAAACAGAACAGACTCACACAAAACAGAACAGACTCACACAAAACAAAACACACTCACACAAAACAGACTCACACAAAACAAAACAGACTCACACAAAACAGAACAGACTCACACAAAACAAAACAGACTCACACAAAACAGAACAGACTCACACAAAACAAAACAGACTCACACAAAACAGAACAGACTCACACAAAACAGAACAGACTCACACAAAACAAAACACACTCACACAAAACAGAACAGACTCACACAAAACAGAACAGACTCACACAAAACAGAACAGACTCACACAAAACAAAACAGACTCACACAAAACAGAACAGACTCACACAAAACAGAACAGACTCACACAAAACAAAACAGACTCACACAAAACAAAACAGACTCACACAAAACAGAACAGACTCACACAAAACAGAACAGACTCACACAAAACAAAACAGACTCACACAAAACAAACAGACTCACACAAAACAAAACAGACTCACACAAAACAGAACAGACTCACACAAAACAAAACAGACTCACACAAAACAAACAGACTCACACAAAACAAACAACTCACACAAAACAGAACAGACTCACACAAAACAAAACAGACTCACACAAAACAGAACAGACTCACACAAAACAAAACACACTCACACAAAACAGAACAGACTCACACAAAACAAACAGACTCACACAAAACAAACACACTCACACAAAACACACTCACACAAAACAGAACAGACTCACACAAAACAAAACAGACTCACACAAAACAGAACAGACTCACACAAAACAGAACAGACTCACACAAAACAGAACAGACTCACACAAAACAAAACAGACTCACACAAAACAAACAGACTCACACAAAACAAAACACACTCACACAAAACAGAACAGACTCACACAAAACAGAACAGACTCACACAAAACAAACAGACTCACACAAAACAAAACACACTCACACAAAACACATCACACAAAACAGAAACAGACTCACACAAACAAACACACTCACACAAAACAGAACAGACTCACACAAAACAGAACAGACTCACACAAAACAGAACAGACTCACACAAAACAAAACAACCTCACACAAAACAGAACAGACTCACACAAAACAGAACAGACTCACACAAAACAGAACAGACTCACACAAAACAGAACAGACTCACACAAAACAAACAGACTCACACAAAACAGAACAGACTCACACAAAACAAAACACACTCACACAAAACAGAACAGACTCACACAAAACAAACAGACTCACACAAAACAGAACAGACTCACACAAACAAACAGACTCACACAAAACAAAACAGACTCACACAAAACACACTCACACAAAACAAAACAGACTCACACAAAACAGAACAGACTCACACAAAACAGAACAGACTCACACAAAACAAAACAGACTCACACAAAACAAACAGACTCACACAAAACAAACAGACTCACACAAAACAGAACAGACTCACACAAAACAAAACAGACTCACACAAAACAGAACAGACTCACACAAAACAAAACACACTCACACAAAACAGACTCACACAAAACAGAACAGACTCACACAAAACAGAACAGACTCACACAAAACAGAACAGACTCACACAAAACAGAACAGACTCACACAAAACAGAACAGACTCACACAAAACAGAACAGACTCACACAAAACAGAACAGACTCACACAAAACAAAACACACTCACACAAAACAGAACAGACTCACACAAAACAGAACAGACTCACACAAAACAAAACAGACTCACACAAAACAGAACAGACTCACACAAAACAGAACAGACTCACACAAACAAAACAGACTCACACAAAACAAACAGACTCACACAAAACAGAACAGACTCACACAAAACAGAACAGACTCACACAAAACAGAACAGACTCACACAAAACAAAACAGACTCACACAAAACAAACAGACTCACACAAAACAGAACAGACTCACACAAAACAGAACAGACTCACACAAAACAAAACACACTCACACAAAACAGAACAGACTCACACAAAACAGAACAGACTCACACAAAACAGAACAACTCACACAAAACAAAACAGACTCACACAAACAAACAGACTCACAAACAAAACAGACTCACACAAAACAAACAGACTCACACAAACAAACAGACTCACACAAAACAGACACAGACTCACACAAACAAAAACAGACTCACACAAAAACAAAACAGACTCACACAAAACAGAAACACACACACTCAAAACCAACACCTACACAAAACAAAACAGACCTCACACAAAACAACACTCACACAACAAAACAGAATCACAAAAAAAAACAGGACTCACACAAAAACAGACAGACTCACACAAACAGAACAGACTCACCACAAAACAAAACAGACTCACACAACAAAACAGACTCACACAAAACAAAACAGACTCACACAAAAACAAAACACACTCACACAAAACAGAACAGACTCACACAAAACAAACAGACTCACACAAAACAAACACTCACACAAAACAGAACAGACTCACAACAAACAAACACTCACAAAGAACAGACTCACACAAAACAGAAACAGACTCACACAAAACAAAACAGACTCACACAAAACACACTCACACAAAACAAACAGACTCACACAAAACAAACAGACTCACACAAAACAAACGACTCACACAACAAAACACTCACACAAAACAGAACAGACTCACACAAAACAAGAACAGACTCACACAAACAAAACACACTCACACAAAACAGAACAGACTCACACAAAACAGAACAGACTCACACAAAACAGAACAGACTCACACAAAACAGAACAGACTCACACAAAACAGAACAGACTCACACAAAACAGAACAGACTCACACAAAACAGAACAGACTCACACAAAACAAAACAGACTCACACAAAACAGAACAGACTCACACAAAACAAACAGACTCACACAAAACAGAACAGACTCACACAAAACAAACAGACTCACACAAAACAAACAGACTCACACAAAACAAACAGACTCACACAAAACAGAACAGACTCACACAAAACAGAACAGACTCACACAAAACAAAACAGACTCACACAAAACAGAACAGACTCACACAAAACAGAACAGACTCACACAAAACAGAACACACTCACACAAAACAGAACAGACTCACACAAAACAGAACAGACTCACACAAAACAGAACAGACTCACACAAACAGAACAGACACACAACACTCACACAAACAGAACAGACTCACACAAAACAGAAACAGACTCACACAAAACAGAACAGACTCACACAAAACAGAACAGACTCACACAAAACAAAACAGACTCACACAAAACAGAACAGACTCACACAAAACAGAACAGACTCACACAAAACAGAACAGACTCACACAAAACAGAACAGACTCACACAAAACAGAACAGACTCACACAAAACAGAACAGACTCACACAAAACAGAACAGACTCACACAAAACAGAACACACTCACACAAAACAGAACAGACTCACACAAAACAGAACACACTCACACAAAACAGAACAGACTCACACAAAACAAAACACACTCACACAAAACAGAACAGACTCACACAAAACAAAACAGACTCACACAAAACAAAACACACTCACACAAAACAGAACAGACTCACACAAAACAGAACAGACTCACACAAAACAGAACAGACTCACACAAAACAGAACAGACTCACACAAAACAGAACAGACTCACACAAAACAGAACAGACTCACACAAAACAGAACAGACTCACACAAAACAGAACAGACTCACACAAAACAAAACACACTCACACAAAACAGAACAGACTCACACAAAACAGAACAGACTCACACAAAACAGAACAGACTCACACAAAACAGAACAGACTCACACAAAACAAAACACACTCACACAAAACAGAACAGACTCACACAAAACAGAACAGACTCACACAAACAAACAGACTCACACAAAACAAACAGACTCACACAAAACAAAACACACTCACACAAAACAGAACAGACTCACACAAAACAGAACAGACTCACACAAAACAGAACAGACTCACACAAAACAGAACAGACTCACACAAAACAGAACAGACTCACACAAAAAAGAACAGACTCACACAAAACAAACACACTCACACAAAACAAAACACACTCACACAAAACAAAACACGACTCACACAAAACAAAACACACTCACACAAAACAGAAACAGACTCACACAAAACAGAACAGACTCACACAAAACAGAACAGACTCACACAAAACAGAACAGACTCACACAAAACAGAACAGACTCACACAAAACAAAACAGACTCACACAAAACAAACAGACTCACACAAAACAAAACAGACTCACACAAACAAACACACTCACACAAACAAAACACACTCACACAAAACAAAACAGACTCACACAAACAGAACAGACTCACACAAAACAAAACAGACTCACACAAAACAGAACAGACTCACACAAACAGAACAGACTCACACAAAACAAAACAGACTCACACAAAACAGAACAGACTCACACAAAACAAAACAGACTACACAAAACAGAACAGACTCACACAAAACAAAACAGACTCACACAAAACAAAACAGACTCACACAAAACAGAACAGACTCACACAAAACAAAACAGACTCACACAAAACAGAACAGACTCACACAAAACACACTCACACAAAACAAAACAGACTCACACAAAACAAACAGACTCACACAAAACAGAACAGACTCACACAAAACAGAACAGACTCACACAAAACAAAACACACTCACACAAAACAAACAGACTCACACAAAACAAAACACACTCACACAAAACAAAACAGACTCACACAAAACAGAACAACTCACACAAAACAGAACAGACTCACACAAAACAGAACAGACTCACACAAAACAGAACAGACTCACACAAAACAGAACAGACTCACACAAAACAAAACAGACTCACACAAAACAGAACAGACTCACACAAAACAGAACAGACTCACACAAAACAGAACAGACTCACACAAAACAGAACAGACTCACACAAAACAAAACAGACTCACACAAAACAGAACAGACTCACACAAAACAAAACAACTCACACAAAACAGAACAGACTCACACAAAACAGAACAGACTCACACAAAACAAAACAGACTCACACAAAACAGAACAGACTCACACAAAACAGAACAGACTCACACAAAACAGAACAGACTCACACAAAACAAACAGACTCACACAAACAGAACAGACTCACACAAAACAGAACAGACTCACACAAACAGAACAGACTCACACAAAACAAAACAGACTCACACAAAACAGAACAGACTCACACAAAACAAACAGACTCACACAAAACAGAACAGACTCACACAAAACAGAACAGACTCACACAAAACAGAACAGACTCACACAAAACAAACAGACTCACACAAAACAGAACAGACTCACACAAAACAGAACAGACTCACACAAACAAACACACTCACACAAAACAGAACAGACCACACAAAACAGAACAAGACTCACACAAAACAAAACAGACTCACACAAAACAAAACACACTCACACAAAACAGAACAGAACTCACACAAAACAGAACAGACTCACACAAAACAAAACACACCTCACACAAAACAAAACACACTCACACAAACAAAACAGACTCACACAAAACAAAACAGACTCCACAAACAGAAGCTCACACAAAACAAACAGACTCACACAAAACAAAACAGACTCACACAAAACAGAAACAGACTCACACAAACAAACAGACTCACACCAAAAACAGAACAGACTCACACAAAACAGAACAGACTCACACAAAACAGAACAGACTCACACAAAACAAACAGACTCACACAAACAGAACAGACTCACACAAAACAGAACAGACTCACACAAAACAGACGATCACACACAACAAAACAGACTCACACAAAACAGAACAGACTCACACAAAACAAAACACACTCACAAAACAAAACACACTCACACAAACAAACAGACTCACACAAAACAGAACAGACTCACACAAAACAAAACAGACTCACACAAAACAGAACAGACTCACACAAAACAGAACAGACTCACACAAAACAGAACAGACTCACACAAAACAGAACAGACTCACACAAAACAGAACAGACTCACACAAAACAAAACACACTCACACAAAACAGAACAGACTCACACAAAACAGAACAGACTCACACAAAACAAAACACACTCACACAAAACAGAACAGACTCACACAAAACAGAACAGACTCACACAAAACAAACAGACTCACACAAAACAAAACAGACTCACACAAAACAGAACAGACTCACACAAAACAAACAGACTCACACAAACAAAACACACTCACACAAAACAGAACAGACTCACACAAAACAAAACACACTCACACAAAACAGAACAGACTCACACAAAACAGAACACACTCACACAAAACAAAACAGACTCACACAAAACAAAACAGACTCACACAAAACAGAACAGACTCACACAAAACAGAACAGACTCACACAAAACAGAACAGACTCACACAAAACAGAACAGACTCACACAAAACAGAACAGACTCACACAAAACAAAACAGACTCACACAAAACAGAACAGACTCACACAAAACAGAACAGACTCACACAAAACAGAACAGACTCACACAAAACAGAACAGACTCACACAAAACAGAACAGACTCACACAAAACAGAACAGACTCACACAAAACAGAACAGACTCACACAAAACAGACTCACACAAAACAAAACAGACTCACACAAAACAGAACAGACTCACACAAAACAGAACAGACTCACACAAAACAGAACAGACTCACACAAAACAGAACAGACTCACACAAAACAGAACAGACTCACACAAAACAAAACAGACTCACACAAAACAGAACAGACTCACACAAAACAGAACAGACTCACACAAAACAGAACAGACTCACACAAAACAGAACAGACTCACACAAAACAGAAACAGACTCACACAAACAGAACAGACTCACACAAAACAAACAGACTCACACAAAACAGAACAGACTCACACAAAACAGAACAGACTCACACAAAACAGAACAGACTCACACAAAACAGAACAGACTCACACAAAACAGAACAGACTCACACAAAACAGAACAGACTCACACAAAACAGAACAGACTCACACAAAACAGAACAGACTCACACAAAACAAAACACACTCACACAAAACAGAACAGACTCACACAAAACAGAACAGACTCACACAAAACAAAACACACTCACACAAAACAGAACAGACTCACACAAAACAAAACACACTCACACAAAACAGAACAGACTCACACAAAACAAAACACACTCACACAAAACAGAACAGACTCACACAAAACAGAACAGACTCACACAAAACAAAACAGACTCACACAAAACAAAACAGACTCACACAAAACAGAACAGACTCACACAAAACAGAACACACTCACACAAAACAGAACAGACTCACACAAAACAGAACAGACTCACACAAAACAAAACACACTCACACAAAACAGAACAGACTCACACAAAACAAAACACACTCACACAAAACACACTCACACAAAACAAAACAGACTCACACAAAACAAAACACACTCACACAAAACAAAACAGACTCACACAAAACAGAACAGACTCACACAAAACAAAACAGACTCACACAAAACAAAACAGACTCACACAAAACAGAACACACTCACACAAAACAAAACAGACTCACACAAAACAGAACAGACTCACACAAAACAGAACAGACTCACACAAAACAGAACAGACTCACACAAAACAGAAACAGACTCACACAAAACAAAACAGACTCACACAAAACAGAACAGACTCACACAAAACAGAACAGACTCACACAAAACAAACAGACTCACACAAAACAGAACAGACTCACACAAAACAGAACAGACTCACACAAAACAGAACAGACTCACACAAAACAGAACAGACTCACACAAAACAGAACAGACTCACACAAAACAGAACAGACTCACACAAAACAGAAACAGACTCACACAAAACAAACAGACTCACACAAAACAAAACAGACTCACACAAAACAGAACAGACTCACACAAAACAAAACAGACTCACACAAAACAGAACAGACTCACACAAAACAAAACAGACTCACACAAAACAGAACAGAACTCACACAAAACAAAACAGACTCACACAAAACAGAACAGACTCACACAAAACAGAACAGACTCACACAAAACAGAAACAGACTCACACAAAACAGAACAGACTCACACAAAACAGAACAGACTCACACAAAACAAAACAGACTCACACAAAACAGAACAGACTCACACAAAACAAACAGACTCACACAAAACAGAACAGACTCACACAAACAAACAGACTCACACAAAACAGAACAGACTCACACAAAACAAAACACACTCACACAAAACAAACAGACTCACACAAAACAGAACAGACTCACACAAAACAGAACAGACTCACACAAAACAGAACAGACTCACACAAAACAGAACAGACTCACACAAAACAAAACAGACTCACACAAAACAAAACAGACTCACACAAAACAGAACAGACTCACACAAAACAAAACAGACTCACACAAAACAAAACACACTCACACAAAACAAAACAGACTCACACAAAACAAAACAGACTCACACAAAACAGAACAGACTCACACAAAACAGAACAGACTCACACAAAACAAACAACTCACACAAAACAGAACAGACTCACACAAAACAGAACAGACTCACACAAAACAAAACCACACTCACACAAAACAAACAGACTCACACAAAACAGAACAGACTCACACAAAACAAAACAGACTCACACAAACAAAACAGACTCACACAAAACAAACAGACTCACACAAACAAACAGACTCACACAAAACAGAACAGACTCACACAAAACAGAACAGACTCACACAAAACAGAACAGACTCACACAAAACAGAACAGACTCACACAAAACAAAACAGACTCACACAAAACAGAACAGACTCACACAAAACAGAACAGACTCACACAAAACAGAACAGACTCACACAAAACAGAACAGACTCACACAAAACAGAACAGACTCACACAAACAAACAGACTCACACAAAACAGAACAGACTCACACAAACAGAACAGACTCACACAAAACAGAACAGACTCACACAAAACAAAACAGACTCACACAAAACAGAAACAGACTCACACAAAACAAACAGACTCACACAAAACAGAACAGACTCACACAAAACAGAACAGACTCACACAAAACAGAACAGACTCACACAAAACAGAACAGACTCACACAAAACAGAACAGACTCACACAAAACAAAACAGACTCACACAAAACAAACAGACTCACACAAAACAAACACGACTCACACAAAACAAAACAGACTCACACAAAACAGAACAGACTCACACAAAACAGAACAGACTCACACAAAACAAAACAGACTCACACAAAACAGAACAGACTCACACAAAACAAAACAGACTCACACAAAACAGAACAGACTCACACAAAACAGAACAGACTCACACAAAACAGAACAGACTCACACAAAACAGAAACAGACTCACACAAAACAGAACAGACTCACACAAAACAGAACAGACTCACACAAAACAGAACAGACTCACACAAAACAAAACAGACTCACACAAAACAGAACAGACTCACACAAAACAGAACAGACTCACACAAAACAGAACAGACTCACACAAAACAGAACAGACTCACACAAAACAGAACAGACTCACACAAAACAGAACAGACTCACACAAAACAAACAGACTCACACAAAACAGAACACACTCACACAAAACAGAACAGACTCACACAAAACAGAACAGACTCACACAAAACAGAACAGACTCACACAAAACAGAACACACTCACACAAAACAGAACAGACTCACACAAAACAGAACAGACTCACACAAAACAGAACAGACTCACACAAAACAAACAGACTCACACAAAACAAAACAGACTCACACAAAACAGAACAGACTCACACAAAACAAAACAGACTCACACAAAACAGAACACACTCACACAAAACAGAACAGACTCACACAAAACAAAACAGACTCACACAAAACAGAACAGACTCACACAAAACAGAACAGACTCACACAAAACAGAACAGACTCACACAAAACAAAACACACTCACACAAAACAGAACAGACTCACACAAAACAAAACAGACTCACACAAAACAAAACAGACTCACACAAAACAAACAGACTCACACAAAACAGAACAGACTCACACAAAACAAAACAGACTCACACAAAACAAAACAGACTCACACAAAACAGAACAGACTCACACAAAACAAAACACACTCACACAAAACAGAACAGACTCACACAAAACAGAACAGACTCACACAAAACAGAACAGACTCACACAAAACAAAACACACTCACACAAAACAGAACA
>JASTWF010002824.1:0-16297 GCA_030390025.1 Squalus acanthias | reverse complement strand
CGACAGTGCGGCACTCCCTCAGTACTGCCCCCCCCGACAGTGCGGCGCTCCCTCAGTACTACCCCTCTGGCAGTGCGGCGCTCTCTCAGTACTGCCCCTCCGACAGTGCGGCGCTCCGTCAGTACTGTCCCTCCGACAGTGCGGCGCTCCCTCAGTACTGCCCCTCCGACAGTGCGGCGCTCCCTCAGTACTGCCCCTCCGACAGTGCGGCACTCCCGCAGTACTGCCCCTCCGACAGTGCGGCGCTCACTCAGTACTGGCAATGGGGAGTTTCGGCCTAGATTTTTGTGCTCGAGTCCCTGGGGTGGGATTTGACCCCATGACCTTCTGACTCAGATGTGAGAGAGTGCTACCCACTAAAGAAATCGTGTTACTCATGTGGTTGCCACAAGGAAAATAATGGTCATGAAAGCTATCTGATTGTTGTCAAAACCCAACTTCGCCCTCAATGTCCTACATGTGACTGCAGTCCCACACCAATGTGGTTGCCTCTTAACGCTCTTTGGCCACTAGGGAGGGGCGAAACAGCATATATTGCCCCTCCCTCGTTAAGAAGAAGGTAAAAAAGAGTCTCACTGTCTCACTGCAACCCTCAAACCTTTCTCTTTCCAGAAATGCATCCTTCACTCCCAATATCATTGTTCATTCCAATATCCTTCCCCGGTAACTTAATCTCCAACTCGTTTCCCCTTTGGGTGTAGATGTTCTCTCTTTCTCCCAGCTTACTCCTAACCTCCTCATATTTAACCAGGAGCACTAGAGTACAAGGGGGTAGAAGATATGATGCAGCTATACGAAGCCCTGGTTAGACCACACCTGGAGCACTGGGAGCAGTTCTGGGCACCACACCTTAGGAAGGATATATTGGCCTTGGAGGGAGTGCAGCGTAGGTTTACCAGAATGATACCCGGACTCCGAGGGTTAAATTATGAGGAGAGATTACACAAACTATTCCCTAGAATTTAGAAGGTTAAGGGGTGATCTGATCGAACTTTTCAAGATATTAAGGGCAACAGATAGGGGAGATAGAGTGAAACTATTTCCATTTTTTTAATTCGTTCATGGGATGTGGGCGTCTCTGGCAGGGCCAGCATTTATTGCCCATCCCTAGTCGCCCCTTGAGAAGGTGGTGGTGAGCTACCCTCTTGAACCGCTGCAGTCCGTGTGGTGAAGGTGCTCCCACAGCACTGTTAGGGAGGGAGTTCCAGGATTTTGACCCAGCGACGATGAAGGAACGGCCGATATATTTCCATGTCAGGATGGTGTGTGACTTGGAGGGGAACTTGGAGGTGGTGGTGTTCCCATGCGCCTGCTGCCCTTGTCCTTCTAGGTGGAAGAGGTCGCGGGTTTGGGAGGTGCCGCTGAAGAAGCCTTGGCGAGTTGCTGCAGTGCGATTTGTTGGGGAGTCTACGACTAGGGGACATTGGCTAAAAATTAGAGCCAGACCTTTCAGGAGTGAAGTTAGGAAACACTTCGACACACAAAGGGTGGTAGAAGTTTGGAACTCTCTTCCACAAACGGCAATTGATGCTGGGCCAATTGTTCATTTTAAATCTGAGATTGATAGCTTTCTGTTAACCAAAGGTATTGAGGGATATGGGGCAAAGGCGGGTGGATGGAGTTAGGTCACAGATCAGCCATGATCTCATTGAATGGCGGAGCAGGCTCGAGGGGCTGAATGGGCCTCCTCCTGTTCCTATGGTAACAGGCTCGAGGGGCTGAATGGGCCTCCTCCTGTTCCTATGGTAACAGGCTCGAGGGGCTGAATGGGTCTCCTCCTGTTCCTATGGTAACAGGCTCGAGGGGCTGAATGGGCCTCCTCCTGTTCCTGTGTAACAGGCTCGAGGGGCTGAATGGGCCTCCTCCTGTTCCAGTGTAACAGGCTCGAGGGGGCTGAATGGGCCTCCTCCTGTTCCTGTGTAACAGGCTCGAGGGGCTGAATGGGCTCCTCCTGTTCCTATGGTAACAGGCTCGAGGGGCTGAATGGGCCTCCTTCTGTTCCTGTGTAACAGGCTCGAGGGGGCTGAACGGGCCTCCTCCTGTTCCTGTGTAACAGGCTCGAGGGGCTGAATGGGCCTCCTCCTGTTCCTCTGTAACAGGCTGGAGGGGCTGAATGGCCTCCTCCTGTTCCTCTGTAACAGGCTCGAGGGGCTGAATGGGCCTCCTCCTGTTCCTATGGTAACAGGCTCGAGGGGCTGAATGGGTCTCCTCCTGTTCCTATGGTAACAGGCTCGAGGGGCTGAATGGGCCTCCTCCTGTTCCTGTGTAACAGGCTCGAGGGGCTGAATGGGCCTCCTCCTGTTCCAGTGTAACAGGCTCGAGGGGGCTGAATGGGCCTCCTCCTGTTCCTGTGTAACAGGCTCGAGGGGCTGAATGGGCTCCTCCTGTTCCTATGGTAACAGGCTCGAGGGGCTGAATGGGCCTCCTCCTGTTCCTGTGTAACAGGCTCGAGGGGGCTGAACGGGCCTCCTCCTGTTCCTGTGTAACAGGCTCGAGGGGCTGAATGGGCCTCCTCCTGTTCCTCTGTAACAGGCTGGAGGGGCTGAATGGCCTCCTCCTGTTCCTCTGTAACAGGCTCGAGGGGCTGAATGTGCCTCCTCCTGTTCCTGTGTAACAGGCTCGAGGGGCTGAATGGGCCTCCTCCAGTTCCTGTGTAACAGACTCGAGGGGCTGAATGGGCCTCCTCCAGTTCCTGTGTAACAGGCTCGAGGGGCTGAATGGGCCTCCTCCTGTTCCTGTGTAACAGGCTCGAGGGGCTGAATGGGCCTCCTCCTGTTCCTGTGTAACAGGCTCGAGGGGCTGAAGGGGCCTCCTCCTGTTCCTGTGTAACAGGCTCGAGGGGCTGAATGGGCCTCCTCCTGTTCCTGTGTAACAGGCTCGAGGGGCTGAATGGGCCTCCTCCTGTTCCTGTGTAACAGGCTCGAGGGGCTGAATGGGCCTCCTCCTGTTCCTGTGTAACAGGCTCGAGGGACTGAATGGGCCTCCTCCTGTTCCTGTGTAACAGGCTCGAGGGGCTGAATGGGCTCCTCCTGTTCCTATGGTAACAGGCTCGAGGGGATAAATGGCCTCCTCCTGTTCCTGCGTCCCCTGGGATTTAACCCCTTCACCATTGTGACAACTTAGCCTGGAATCCTCTGTCAAATTCACTTGGTAACCCTAAGTAGGTCATCTACGATAGCTGAAAGTCTCCTCTGTTCAATGGCTAATTGGACACACCAAGGGGGAAGGACTTCTCCACGATTCTGCTGGACATACCAGACAGGGGCAACCTTCTCGCAGTGCTTTAGCTGTCTCTAATTTCTCAACTTTACTGATGGGAAAACATGAAGGAAATCACAGAAACACATCCATCGAATGGACTCGTGGAGGAGACTAAACGTCTGACGACCAGAGCACATCGGTGTCCCCAGCACACAACAAGGCCTCATGTGTGAGCCAGATGGTCTGGCAAAGCTCTCCAGCCTGATAACACGACCCTGCTAGCGAAGCGAGATCTGATTCTGATCTATGAACTACTTACTGCGGATTTCCTGTGACCGTGCATGCTAATACAAGATCATCTCCTTCTCGCAAGATGACAGGGGGAGACTGAACCTTGACTGTCGGTGAAACTGTAAGAGAGAAGAACCATCGATTAGTGTCACTGTCACCAAGACTCCTTCAAGTGGAACTGGAGCTGGACTGTCAAAGATCCATCCACGGTATCTAGCGGGGAGAGCTGTCCATTCACAACAACAGAAGGAAAATCGGATTACTGGGAGTGTTTGATGGGACAGTGTAGAGGGAGCTTTACTCTGTATCTAACCCCGTGCTGTACCTGCCCTGGGAGTGTTTGATGGGACAGTGTAGAGGGAGCTTTACTCTGTATCTAACCCCGTGCTGTACCGGCCCTGGGAGTGTTTGATGGGACAGTGTAGAGGGAGCTTTACTCTGTATCTAACCCCGTGCTGTACCTGCCCTGGGAGTGTCTGATGGGGACAGTGTAGAGGGAGCTTTACTCTGTATCTAACCCGTGCTGTACCTGCCCCAGGAGTGTTTGATGGGACTGTGTAGAGGGAGCTTTACTCTGTATCTAACCTGTGCTGTACCTGCCCTGCGAGAGTTTGATGGGACAGTGTAGAGGGAGCTTTACTCTGTATCTAACCCGTGCTGTACCTGCCCCAGGAGTGTTTGATGGGACTGTGTAGAGGGAGCTTTACTCTGTATCTAACCTGTGCTGTACCTGCCCTGGGAGTGTTTGATGGGACAGTGTAGAGGGAGCTTTACTCTGTATCTAACCTGTGCTGCACCTGCCCCAGGAGTGTTTGATGGGACAGTGTAGAGGGAGCTTTACTCTGTATCTAACCCGTGCTGTACCTGCCCTGGGAGTGTTTGATGGGACAGTGTAGAGGGAGCTTTACTCTGTATCTAACCCCGTGCTGTACCTGTCCTGGGAGTGTTTGATGGGACAGTGTAGAGGGAGCTTTACTCTGTATCTAACCCGT
This sequence comes from Squalus acanthias, assembly GCA_030390025.1. Classification (NCBI taxonomy): domain Eukaryota; kingdom Metazoa; phylum Chordata; class Chondrichthyes; order Squaliformes; family Squalidae; genus Squalus; species Squalus acanthias. The sequence continues at coordinate 11,813 of JASTWF010002824.1, read as the reverse complement.
GCTGTACCTGCCCTGGGAGAGTTTGATGGGGACAGTGAACTTCAATGCCAGAGCAGCATGCCCTACTGCTCCAGTCTGATATCTCCACCTCCCACCCCCGCCATGTTATCTATACTGTTTGAGCTGGGTTGCCGATTCTTGGCGAATTTAGAGCACTTATGTGTTTTGAGCTTCATCTCACTGTGAACTGGATGGATTCTGCTCCCCAAATCTCATCGCATGTAGCCAAAGTGCCTTTCATCCCATCGGTCTCCATTGGATGCTATCCCGTGCCAAGCATTGAATGAAGAGCCAGTATTGAACACAACTGCCCCACGTAGCCTGAGGATAAAACAGCAACAACGTACATTTATACATCGCCTTTATCGTAGTCAAACATCCCAGGACACTTCACAGGAGCGCAACTCAGATAAGAATTGACCCCGAGCCACATCAGGAGATATTAGGACGGCGACCAAAAGCTCTATCAAAGAGGTCGGTTTTAAGGAGCCTCTTAAAGGAGAGAGAGAGGCGGAGAGGTTTAGGGAGGGAATTCCAGAGCTCGGGGCCCAGGCGGCTGAAGGCACGGCCGCCAATGGTGGAGCGATGGAAATCGGGGGATGCACGAGAGGCCAGAATTGGAGGAGCGCAGTGATCTCAGGGGGGTTGTAGGGGCTGGAGGAGGTTACAGAGATAGGGAGGGTTGTCGGGGCTGGAGGAGGTTACAGAGATAGGGAGGGTTGTAGGGGCTGGAGGAGGTTACAGAGATAGGGAGGGTTGTAGGGGGCTGGAGGAGGTTACAGAGATAGGGAGGGTTGTAGGGGCTGGAGGAGGTTACAGAGATAGGGAGGGTTGTAGGGGCTGGAGGAGGTTACAGAGATAGGGAGGGTTGTCGGGGCTGGAGGAGGTTACAGAGATAGGGAGGGTTGTAGGGGCTGGAGGAGGTTACAGAGATAGGGAGGGTTGTAGGGGCTGGAGGAGGTTACAGAGATAGGGAGGGTTGTAGGGGCTGGAGGAGTTTACAGAGATAGGGAGGAGGGCGAGGAGGCCGCGGAGGGATTTGAACGCCAGGATAAGGATCGGGAGCCAATGTAGGTCAGCGAGCACAGTGGGTGATGGGTGAATGGATAGTTGGAAAAGCTAATGAACAGACATAGCTGGGCCTTCCATCCCGTTCTGGGCATGCGATCCCAATTCTAAGCCGGAATCCTGCTCCCTCTGTTCTTCTGTGTGGTACAGGCTAACCAACGCTCCCAAGAATGGCCTCCTTCTGTGCTGAAAATTTCTAGGATTCAAAGATTACTTTAATAGAAAGTAATGCTTGCATTTATATATCACCTTTCACCACCTCAGGACGTCCCAAAGCGCTTCAAAGCCAATGAAGCGCTTTTTGAAGTGTGGTCACTGTTGTAATGTGGGAAACGCAGCAGCCAATTTGCACACAGCAAGCTCCCACAAACAGCAATGTGATAATGACCAGATCATCTGTTTTCAAGTGCTGTTAGTTGAGGGATAAATATTGGCTGGGACACTGGGGATAACGTTCTTATTCGAAATAGTGGCCGTGGGATCTTTTAACTTCATCTGAGAGGGCAGATTGGGGCCTTCGGTTTAACGTCTCATCCGAAAGACAGCAACTCTGACAGTGTCGTGCTCCCTCAGTACTGCCCCTCCGAAAGTGCGGGGCTCCCTCAGTACAACCCCTCCGACAGTGCGGGGCTCCCTCAGTACTGCCCCTCCGACAGTGCGGCGCTCCCTCAGTACTGCCCCTCCGACAGTGCGGCACTCCCTCAGTACTGCCTCTCCGACAGTGCGGCGCTCACTCAGTACTGCCCCTCCGACAGTGCGGCGCTCCCTCAGTACCGCCCCTCCGACAGTGCGGCGCTCCCTCAGTACTGCCCCTCCGACAGTGCGGCACTCCCTCAGTACTGCCCCTTCGACAGTGCGGCGCTCCCTCAGTACTGCCCCTCCGACAGTGCGGCGCTCCCTCAGTACTGCCCTCCGACAGTGCGGCGCTCCCTCAGTACCGCCCCTCCAACAGTGCGGCGCTCCCTCAGTACTGCCCCTCCGACACTGCACTGGGAGCGTCCTCCTATATTCTTTGCACTCGAGTCTGCGGAGCGGGGACTCGAACCCACAACCTTCTGACTCAGAGAGCTGCTCAGTGAGCCTCGGGCTGACACTGTAACAGAAGGCCCTCACTACCGCGGTGCGTGCGAGGATAGCTGCTGTCCGTTGAGACCACCAGCCTGCTCTCACTCACCCTCTGGAGAAAGAGCAATCGAATCTCACAGCCAGGCAGGGAGTCTCAGCTCTAAATGCAGCCAGCAAGCTGAGATATTTCTCAACCAGTGAAACATCGAGCAAATCCTTCAGCCGATGATTTTACCCCTTTGAAGGACAGCTTTACATTTTTTAATCGTTTGGATGCCAAAGAATTGTGTGCAACGCTCGCCAGATAAGAGGCTTCTGCAGATCATTCTGAGCGTGAAATAATTAATTGGACTATTCATCTGCAAAGTGGTTACAACTCGGGAAATGAGAAAAGTGACACGGAATAAATTAAAGCGAGGTTAAATAGTTCTACCTGCAGAGAGTGATGCATCAACAACAATGTCGAATTGAGAGTCAATCTGTGATATGGAAAATGCAGCTGGCAAAGAAAACGCGTTTGATCTCCCTATTCCGGGGCACCAAGCAGGCTGACTCCGTTGCGGGATTAACCCGCTGACCCCGATCAGTCCAGTCCGTGGTAAGCTCTCCAAGACTGGGCAAACACTGGGAGTGTGACGGAATACTCTCCACTTGCCTGGATGAGTGCAGCTCCAACAACACTCAAGAAGCTCGACACCATCCAGGGCAAAGCAGCCCGCTTGATCGGCCCCCCATCCACCACCTTAAACATTCACTCCCTCCACCACCGGCGCACCGTGGCTGCAGTGTGCACCATCTACAAGATGCACTGCAGCAACTCGCCAAGGCTTCTTCGGCAGTACCTCACAAACCCGCGACCTCTTCCACCTAGAAGGACAAGTGCAGCAGGCGCATGGGAACACCACCACCTCCAAGTTCCCCTCCAAGTCACACACCATCCTGACTTGGAGATATATCGGCCGTTCCTTCATCGTCGCTGGGTCAAAATCCTGGAACTCCCTCCCTAACAGCACTGTGGGAGCACCTTCACCACACGGACTGCAGCGGTTCAAGAAGGCGGCCCACCACCACCTTCTCAAGGGCGATTAGGGATGGGCAATAAATGCCGGCCTTGTCAGCGACGCCCACATCACATAAACGAATAAAAAAAATCAAAAATAATCCGGGGTCCGAGGCTGATGAGCAAGTGGCTCCATGTGCCGAGAGATGGGAACCATGCCCGGTCAATGGAGTCAGAGTCACTCAGTGTCTCCTCTCCTCTCTGGCAAACAGCAAAACTCTGCGGAAAAAGCAGGAAAGCTGTGATGAAGCGGCGACTGCTGGAAATACTCAGCAGGTCGGGATCTGTGTAGAGGGAAACACGGAGTTAACCTCTCAGATCGACGATTTTTCAACAAAAGCCTTTCATCTCGCCTTCTGGCGAAAGGTCATCTCTGTCAGAGGGGCAGTACTGAGGGAGCGCTGCACTGTCGGAGGGGCAGTACTGAGGGAGCGCCGCACTGTCGGAGGGGCAGTACTGAGGGAGCGCTGCACTGTCGGAGGGGCAGTACTGAGGGAGCGCCGCACTGTCGGAGGGGCAGTACTGAGGGAGCACCGCACTGTCGGAGGGGCAGTACTGAGGGAGTGCCGCACTGTCGGAGGGGCGGTACTGAGGGAGTGCCGCACTGTCGGAGGGGCAGTACTGAGGGAGCACCGCACTGTCGGAGGGGCAGTACTGAGGGAGCGCCGCACTGTGGGAGGGGCAGTACTGAGGAAGCGCCGCACTGTCGGAGGGGCAGTGCTGAGGGAGCGCTGCACTGTCGGAGGAGCAGTGCTGAGGGAGCGCTGCACTGTCGGAGGGGCAGTACTGAGGGAGCGCCGCACTGTCGGAGGGGCAGTACTGAGGGAGTGCCGCACTGTCGGAGGGGCAGTACTGAGGGAGAGCCTCACTGTCGGAGGGGCGGTACTGAGGGAGCACCGCACTGTCGGAGGGGCAGTACTGAGGGAGTGCCGCACTGTCGGAGGGGCAGTACTGAGGGAGTGCTGCACTGTCGGAGGGGCAGTACTGAGGGAGCGCCGCACTGTCGGAGGGGCGGTACTGAGGGAGCGCCGCACTGTCGGAGGGGCGGTACTGAGGGAGTGCCGCACTGTCGGAGGGGCGGTACTGAGGGAGCGCCGCACTGTCGGAGGGGCGGTACTGAGGGAGCGCCGCACTGTCGGAGGGGCAGTACTGAGGGAGTGCCGCACTGTCGGAGGGGCGGTACTGAGGGAGTGCCGCACTGTCGGAGGGGCGGTACTGAGGGAGTGCCGCACTGTCGGAGGGGCAGTACTGAGGGAGCGCCGCACTGTGGGAGGGGCAGTACTGAGGGAGCGCCGCACTGTCGGAGGGGCAGTACTGAGGGAGCGCCGCACTGTCGGAGGGGCAGTACTGAGGGAGCGCCGCACTGTCGGAGGGGCAGTACTGAGGGAGCGCCGCACTGTCGGAGGGGCAGTACTGAGGGAGCGCCGCACTGTCGGAGGGGCAGTACTGAGGGAGCGCTGCACTGTCGGAGGGGCAGTACTGAGGGAGCGCCACACTGTCGGAGTGGCAGTGCTGAGGGAGCGCCGCACTGTCGGAGGGGCGGTACTGAGGGAGCGCCGCACTGTCGGAGGGGCAGTACTGATGGAGCGCCGCACTGTCGGAGGGGCAGTACTGAGGGAGCGCCGCACTGTCGGAGGGGCGGTACTGAGGGAGCGCCGCACTGTCGGAGGGGCAGTACTGATGGAGCGCCGCACTGTCGGAGGGGCAGTACTGAGGGAGCGCCGCACTGTCGGAGGGGCAGTACTGAGGGAGCGCCGCACTGTCGGAGGGGCGGTACTGAGGGAGCGCCGCACTGTCGGAGGGGCGGTACTGAGGGAGTGCCGCACTGTCGGAGGGGTAGTACTGAGGGAGGGCCGCACTGTCGGAGGGGCAGTACTGAGGGAGCGCCGCACTGTCGGAGGGGCAGTACTGATGGAGCGCCGCACTGTCGGAGGGGCAGTACTGAGGGAGCGCCGCACTGTCGGAGGGGCAGTACTGAGGGAGCGCCACACTGTCGGAGGTGACGTCTCTCAGGCTGAGACATTAAACCGAGGCCCCGTCCGCTCTCTCAATGGACGTAAGAGATCCCATGGCCACTATTTCGAAGAAGAGCAGGGGAGTTCTCCCCGATATTCACAACCTCAGACGTCCCAAAGCGCTTCACAGCCAATGAGGTACTTTTTTTTTGATGTGTGGTCACTGTTGTAATGTGGGAAACGCGGCAGCCAATTTGCGCACAGCAAGCTCCCACAAACAGCAATGTGATAATGACCGGATCATCTGTTTTAGTGATGTTGGTTGAGGGATAAATATTGGCCCCAGGACACCGGGGAGAACTCCCCCCCAGCTCTTCTTCCAATAGTGACCGTGGGATCTTTTACATCCACCTGAGAGGGCAGACGGGGCCTCGGTTTAACGTCTCATCTGAAAGATGCCAAGATTCCTCCTCCAACGTCGCGCTGTTGCTCTCACGAGGGCGGAAGGGGTTTCACTGCGAGCAACACCATGTCTGGCCCGTGAAAGCGTCCAACCGAGCACACTGCACACTCACCTCTACCCTCCTATTCCACCCCTACAGTGACGCAGGAACACCTCTCTGCCAACGATGGGCAAAGACTGTGAAGAGGAGAACCTCGAGACACTGGGACAATCTCAGAACAGGCTAAGAGGGGATTTAATCGAATTTTTCATCAATTATCATAAAATCACAGAAATTTACAGCACAGAAGGAGCCATTCGACTCACCGTGTCTGTGCCGGCCGAATGAGCTATCCAGTCTAATCCCACTTTCCAGCTCTTGGTCCATGGCCCTGGAGGTTACGGCACTTCAAGTGCATATCCAAGAACTTTTGAAATGCGATGAGGGTTTCTGCCTCTACCACCCTTTCAGGCAGTGAGTTCCAGACCCCCACCACCCTCTGGGTGAAAAAAGTTCTCCTCAACTCCCCTCTAATCCTTCGACCAATTACTTTAAATCTCTGCCCCCTGGTTATTGACCTCTCTGCTAGGGGAAATAGGTCCTTCCTATCCACTCTATCTAAGCCCCTCATCATTTTATACACCTCAATTAAATCTCCCCTCAGCCTCCTCTGTTCCAAAGAAAACAACCCCAGCCTATCCAATCTTTCCTCAGAGCAGAAATTCTCCAGTCCTGGCAACATCCTCGTAAATTTCCTATGTACCCTCTCCAGTGCAATCACGTCTTTCCTGTAATGTGGTGACCAGAACTGTACACAGTACTCTAGCTGTGGCGAGTTGAGGTCGCTGATAAGCCATGATCTTATCGAATGGCGGAGCAGGCTCGAGGGGCCGTACGGCCGACTCCTGCTCTTAATTCTTATGTTCTTATATTCTTAAAACAACCCCAGCTGATCCAATCTTTCCTCGTCGCTGAAATTCTCCAGTCCAGGCAACATCCTGGTAAATAAATCTGCTGGTAAAATTCTGACGATACAGCGAAGAAGAGAAGACTAATTGCCGTTGGTTGCGGAGTCAGTCATTTATAATCGTCATGGAGGGAGTGTGAGGGGAGAGGCGCGGAGACAATTTCTAGGTAAGTCCTTTGGAGGGGAGGACACGGTGCCCGGCTGGAGTCGGTCTCGCCCTGGAAACTGGCGATCGAACGTTTCCAGGAACGTTTTCAAACACATCCTCAGTTGCAACCCACTCCCCCCGCCTCCCCCCACACAACGGGCAACTCGAACACTTCGATGGTTATAGACGGTGACAATCAGTTCTTCCGCCTGCAAGGTCGAACTTAGAACAAATTTAAAATGCGGCACCAGTAAACATAATCAGCAGCGCGCGTACAATTAGAGTCAGAACATTGCTCCCAGGTCATCAGTTCACCCAGACAATATTCTGCTTCTGTCTTTTTCCGAAGATAAGGAACATCAGGAACAGTAGGAGGCCCATTCAGCCCCTCGAGCCTGTTACACAGGAACAGGAGGAGGCCCATTCAGCCCCTCGAGCCTGTTACACAGGAACAGGAGGAGCCCATTCAGCCCCTCGAGCCTGTTACCACAGGAACAGGAGGAGGCCCATTCAGCCCCTCGAGCCTGTTACCACAGGAACAGGAGGAGGCCCATTCAGCCCCTCGAGCCTGTTACATAGGAACAGGAGGAGGCCCATTCAGCCCCTCGAGCCTGTTACCACAGGAACAGGAGGAGGCCCATTCAGCCCCTCGAGCCTGTTACCACAGGAACAGGAGGAGGCCCATTCAGCCCCTTGAGCCTGTTACACAGGAACAGGAGGAGGCCCATTCAGCCCCTCGAGCCTGTTACCACAGGAACAGGAGGAGGCCCATTCAGCCCCTCGAGCCTGTTCCACCATTCAATGAGATCATGGCTGATCTGTGACCTAACTCCATCCACCCGCCTTTGCCCCATATCCCTCAATACCTTTGGTTAACAGAAATCTATCAATCTCCGATTTAAAATTAACAATTGGCCCAGCATCAATTGCCGTTTGCGGAAGAGAGTTCCAAACTTCTACCACCCTTTGTGTGTAGAAGTGTTTCCTAACTTCACTCCTGAAAGGTCTGGCTCTAATTTTTAGACTATTCCCCCTAGTCCTAGAATCCCCAATCACTGAAAATAGTTTCTCTCTATCTACCCCATCAGTTCCCCCTTAATATCCTGAAAACCTCGATCAGATCATCCCTTAACCTTCTAAATTCCAGGGAATACAACCCTAGTTTGTGTAATCTCTCCTCGTAATTTAACCCTTGGAGTGCGGGTATCATTCTGGTAAACCTACGCTGCACTCCCTCCAAGGCCAATATATCCTTCCTAAGGTGTGGTGCCCAGAACTGCTCACAGTGCTCCAGGTGTGGTCTAACCAGGGCTTTGTACAGCTGCAGCATAACTTCTGCCCCCTTGTATTGGAACATAGTAACATAAGAAATAGGAGCAGGAGTCGGCCAATCGGCCCCTCGAGCCTGCTCCGCCATTCAATGAGATCATGGCTGATCTGATCTTGGCCTCAACTGCCACTTTCCCGCCCGCTTCCCATAACCCTCGACTCCCCTGTAGCTGAAATATCTGTCTATCTCCGCCTTGAATATATTCAATGACCCAGCCTCCACGGCTCTCTGGGGTAGAGAATTCCAAAGATTCACGACCCTCAGAAGAAATTCCTCCTCATCTCCGTTTTAAATGGGCGACCCCTTATCCGGAAACTGTGTCCCCTAATTCTAGATACCCCCCATGAGGGGAAAAATCCTCCCTGCATCTCCCCTGTCAATCCCCCTCAGAATTTTACATGTTTCAATAAGATCACCTCTCATTCTTCGATACTCCAATGAGTATAGATCCAACCTGCTCAACCTTTCTCATAAGACAACCCCTTCATCCCAGGAATTAACCTCGTGAACCTTCTCTGAACTGCCTCCAATGCAAGTATATCCCTATCCCTCCTTAAATAAGGAGACCAAAACTGCACGCAGTACTCCAGGTGTGGTCTCACCAGCGCCCTGTACAGTTGTAGCAAGACTTCCCTACTTTTATACTCCATCCCCCTTGCAATAAAGGCCAACATTCCATTTGCCTTCCTAATTACTCGCTGTACCTGCATGCTAACTTTGTGTTTCATGTATGAGGACCCCCAGATCCCTCTGTACCGCAGCATTCTGTAGTCTCTCTCCATTTAAATAATAATTTGCTTTTTCATTCTTCCTTCCAAAGTGGATAACCTCACATTTTCCCACATTATACTCCATCTGCCAAATTTTTGCCCACTCACTTAACCTATCCATATCCCTTTGCAGACTCTTTGTGTCCTCCTCACAACTTGCTAACCCACCTAGATAGATAGATAGAGTTATACAGCACAGAAAGAGGCCCTTCGGCCCATCGTGTCCGCACTGGCCATCAAGCCCTGTCTATTCTAATCCCATTTTCCAGCATTTGGTCCGTAGCCTTGTATGCTATGGCGTTTCAAATGCTCATCTAAATGCCATCTTTGTATCATCAGCAAATTTGGCTACAGTACACTCGGTCCCTTCATCCAAGTCATTAATATGGATTGTAAATAGTTGAGGACTGATCCCTGTGGCACCCCACTAGTTACTGATTGCCAACCAGAAAATGACGCATTTATCCCGACTCTCTGTTTTCTGTTAGTTAGCCAATCCTCTATTCATGCCTATATATTACCCCCAACCCCGTGAGCTCTTATCTTGTGCAGTAACCTTTTATATGGCACCTTATTGAATGCCTTCCAAATACACTACATCTACTGGTTCCCCTTTATCCACCCTGCTCGTTACATCCTCAAAGAACTCCAGTAAATTTGTCAAACATGATTTCCCTTTCATAAAACCATGTTGACTCTGCTTGATTGTCTTATGATTTTCTAAATGTTCTGCTACTGCCTCCTTAATAATGGATTCCAGCATTTTCCCAATGACAGATGTTAGGCTAACTGGCCTACAATTTCCTGCTTTCTGTCTCCCTCCTTCTTGAACAGTGGCGTTACATTTGCGGTTTTCCAATCCGCTGGGACCTCTCCAGAATCCAGGGAATTTTGGTAGATTACAACCAACGCATCCACTATCTCTGCAGCCACTTCTTTTAAGTCTAGTCCTCTAGATATAAAGGCCAGCGTTCCATGAGATGAGTCCCGATGGTCGGAAATACGGGAATAACAAGCATATCGGAGTCGGGACTGAAGGCAGCCTAATTATACGTCAGCGGGCTAGAGATCCAAGTGTCATTTCCTACTTAAGAGCGACTTAGAGATGTCGGTATTGAGCTGGAGAATCACTAGTAAATGATCAACTACGACTGTGAAATGTGTAAAATTCTTAGAGGGCTTGTCAGGGTAGATGCAGGGAGGATGTTTCCCCTGGCTGGAGAGTCTAGAACCAGGGGTCACAGTCTCAGGATAAGGTATCGGTTGTTTACAACTGAGATGAGGAGAAATTTCTTCACTCAGAGGGTTGTGAATCTTTGGAATTCTCTGCCCCAGAGGGCTGTGGATGCTCAGTCGTTGAGTATATTCAAGACAGAGATCGATATAAAGGGGTTGGAGATGGAAAGAGACACTGAGAGATTGGAGATGGAGGGAGAGACACTGAGGGATTGGAGATGGAGGGAGAGACACTGAGGGATTGGAGATGGAGGGAGAGACACTGAGGGATTGGAGATGGAGGGAGAGAGACTGAGGGATTGGAGATGGAGGGAGAGACACTGAGGGATTGGAGATGGAGGGAGAGACACCGAGAGATGGAGGGAGATGGAGGGAGAGAGTCTGAGGAATGGGAGATGGAGGGAGAGATAGACTGAGGAACTGGAGATGGAGGGAGACACACTGAGAGATGGAGGGAGATGGAGGGAGAGAGACTGAGGAATTGGAGATGGAGGGAGAGACACTGAGGGATTGGAGATGGAGGGAGAGACACTGAGGGATTGGAGATGGAGGGAGAGACACTGAGGGATTGGGGATGGAGGGAGAGACACTGAGGGATTGGAGATGGAGGAGAGACTGAGGGATTGGAGATGGAGGAGAGACACTGAGGGATTGGAGATGGAGGAAAGAGACACTGAGGGATTGGAGATGGAGGAGAGAGACACTGAGGGATTGGAGATGGAGGAGAGACTGAGGGATTGGAGATGGAGGGAGAGACACTGAGGGATTGGAGATGGAGGAGAGAGACACTGAGGGATTGGAGATGGAGGAGAGAGACACTGAGGGATTGGAGATGGAGGAGAGACTGAGGGATTGGAGATGGAGGGAGAGACACTGAGGGATTGGAGATGGAGGAGAGAGACACTGAGAGTTTGGAGATGGAGGAGAGACTGAGGGATTGGAGATGGAGGGAGAGACACTGAGGGATTGGAGATGGAGGAGAGAGACACTGAGGGATTGGAGATGGAAGGAGAGACACTGAGGGATTGGAGTTGGAGGGAGAGACACTGAGGGATTGGAGATGGAGGGAGAGACACTGAGGGATTGGGGATGGAGGGAGAGACACTGAGGGATTGGAGATGGAGGGAGAGACACAAGGATTGGAGATGGAGGGAGAGACACACTGAGGGATTGGAGATGGAGGGAGAGTCACTGAGAGATTGGAGATGGAGGGAGAGACACTGAGAGATTGGAGATGGAGGGAGAGACACTGAGGGATTGGAGATGGAGGAGAGAAACTGAGGGATTGGAGATGGAGGGAGAGAGACACAGGGATTGGAGATGGAGGGAGAGACACTCAGGGATTGGAGATGGAGGGAGAGACACTGAGGGATTGGAGATGGAGGGAGAGACACTGAGAGTTTGGAGATGGAGGGAGAGACACTGAGAGATTGGAGATGGAGGGAGAGCACTGAGGGATTGGAGATGGAGGGAGAGAGACACTGAGAGATTGGAGATTGAGGGAGAGACACTGAGGGATTGGAGATGGAGGGAGAGACACTGAGGGATTGGAGATGGAGGGAGAGACACTGAGGGATTGGGGATGGTGGGAGAGACACTGAGGGATTGGAGATGGAGGGAGAGACACAGGGATTGGAGATGGAGGGAGAGACACACTGAGGGATTGGAGATGGAGGGAGAGTCACTGAGAGATTGGAGATGGAGGGAGAGACACTGAGAGATTGGAGATGGAGGGAGAGAGACTGAGGGATTGGGGATGGAGGGAGAGACA
>JASTWF010002823.1:0-16324 GCA_030390025.1 Squalus acanthias | reverse complement strand
TTTCTAAGTCGGGATGGTGTGTGACTTGGAGGGGAACTTGGAGGTGGTGGTGTTCCCATGCGTCTGCTGCCCATGTCCTTCTGGGTGGAAGAGGTCGCGGGTTTGGGAGGTGCTGCCGAAGAAGCCTTGGCAAGTTGCTGCAGTGCATCTTGTAGATGGTGCACACTGCAGCCACGGTGCGCCGGTGGTGGAGGGAGTGAATGTTTAAGGTGGTGGATGGGGTGCCGATCAAGCGGGCTGCTTTGTCCTGGATGGTGTCAAGCTTCTTGAGTGTTGTTGCAGCTGCACTCATCCAGGCAAGTGGAGAGTATTCCATCACACTCCTTACTTGTGCCTTGTAGATGGTGGAAAGGCTTTGGGGAGTCAGGAGGTGAGACACTCGCCGCAGAATACCCAGCCTCTGACCTGCTCTTGTTGCCACAGTATTTATGTGGCTGGTCCAGTTAAGTTTCTGGTCAATGGTGACCCCCAGGATGTTGATGGTGGGGGGATTCGGCGATGGTAATGCCGTTGAATGTCAAGGGGCGGTGGTTAGACTCTCGCTCGTTGGAGATAGTCATTGCCTGGCAGTTGTGTGGTGCGAATGTTACCTGCCACTTATCAGCCCAAGCCTGAACGTCATCCAGGTCTTGTTGCATGCGGGCACGGACTGCTTCATTATCTGAGGAGTTGTCTCTCCTGATTTATGAGAGAATGGGGGTTGGTAATACTGGACTGAGCACCCCTCCCGCCACTGAGCGGGAAAGGCCCAGGCTCCATCCCCGGGGGCGAGGGGGGGCGGCTGAGGGAACGAACTAAGAAACGATCGGAAGTGATCCTGTTGCGGCTCCGAATCCGTCGCCACTCACCCGTGCCGTGTGTTTCTCTCCCGCAGGACATCAAGAAGCACCTGGCTTCGATCAGCGACCAACCGGAGTTCCGCACGGAGGCGGGCAAGGTGCGAGAGAACTTTAAGAAGAATCGCTACAAGGACATCCTGCCCTGTAAGGGACACCGAGCGGCCAAGGCGGGGCGTGGTTGTGGGGGGAAGGGTTCTTGGCCAAGGGTTGGGTCTTGGGCACGGTGTGAGGGCTGGGTTCCCAAACAAGGGAGGTTATGCTCGAACACGAGTTAGGCCACAGCTAGAGTGCTGCGTGCAGTTCTGGTCACCACATTACAGGAAGGATGTGATTGCACTTGAAAGGGTGCAGAGGAGATTTACGAGGATGTTGCCAGGACTGGGACTTTGTCAAAAGCCTTACTGAAGTCCATGTAGACTACATCAACTGCACTACCCTCATCCACACACCTAGTCACCCCCTCTCAAAATTCAATCAAATTGGTTAGACATGATCTTCCCCTGACAAAGCCATGCTGACTATCCTTGATTAATCCTTGCCTCTCCAAGTGGAGACTAATTCTGTCCCTCAGAATTTTTTCCAATAATTTCCCTACCACTGATGTTCGGCTCACTGGCCTGTAATTCCCTGGTTTATCCCTACTACCCTTCTTGAATAATGGTACTACGTTAGCTGTCCTCCAGTCCTCTGGTACCTCCCCTGTGGCCAGAGAGGTTCTGAAAATTTGTGTCAGAGCCCCTGCAATCTCCTCCCTTGCCTCACACAGCAGCCTGGGATACATCTCGTCTGGGCCTGGGGATTTATCCACTTTTAAGCCCGCTAAAACTGCTAGTACCTCCTCCCTCTCAATACTAATTTGTTCAAGTATATCACAATCCCCCTGCCTGATTTCTATGCCTACATTGTCCTTCTCCATAGTGAACACAGATGCAAAATATTCATTTAAAACCTCACCCACATCTTCCGGCTCTACACACAGATTGCCACTTTGGTCCCTAATGGGCCCTACTCTTTGCAAAAAGAAAATAGTGCAGATGCTGGAAATCTGAAATAAAAACAGAAAACGCTGGAAAAACTCAGCAGGCCAGGCAGCATCCGTGGAGAGAGAAACAGAGTTAACGTTTCAGGTCGAAGACCTTTCGTCAGAACTGGAAAAAAGCAGGAAATGAAATAGCTTTAAAGCAAGGATAAAGCTGGGAAAAGGGGGAGGGGATGAAAGAACAAAAGGGAAGATCAGTGGTGGGATAGAAAGCAGGAGAGATTAAGAGACTTTGAGAGACATTGAGAGATAATCAAGGCGAGAGGAGGTGGTAATGTGACAGGTTGAGGCGAGATGAAGTGTGAGATGTTCGGGCAGAATGAAGGACAGCTGCCAGCTTCTGGGAGGGAAGAAAAAAAGGCCAAACAAAAGGGTGGATGAAAAAATAAAATAAAAATATATATATGTGATAGGGGCCGGAGTTATGATCTGAAATTGTTGAACTCTATGTTGAGTCCAGAGGGCTGTAAGGTGCCTAAACGAAAGATGAGGTGCTGTTACTCGATTGGAGAGGCTGGGGTTGTTTTCTTTGGAACAGAGGAGGCTGAGGGGAGATTTAATTGAGGTGTATAAAATGATGAGGGGCCTGGATCGAGTGGATAGGAAGGACCTATCAGCAACACGGTGGCATAGTGGTTAGCGCTGTTCCCTCACAGCGCCAGGGACCCGGGTACGAATCCAGCCTCGGGTGACTGTCTGTGTGGAGTTTGCACATTCTCCCCGTGTCTGCGTGGGTTTCCTCCGGGTGCTCCGGTTTCCTCCCACAGTCCAAAGATGTGCAGGTTAGGTTGATTTGGCTATGATAAATTGACCCTTAGTGTTAGGGGGATTAAATACGTGGGGTTACTGGGATAGGGTGGGATATGTGTCGGTATGGGCCGAAATGGCCTCTATCTGCACTGTGGGGATTCTGTGATTCTGTGACCTATTTCCCTGAGCAGAGAGGTCAATAACCAGGGGGGCAGAGATTTAAAGTCATTGGGAGAAGGATTTGAGGGGAGTTGAGGAGAACTTTTTTCACCCAGAGGGTGGTGGGGGTCTGGAACTCACTGCCTGAAAGGGCGGTCGAGGCAGAAACCCTCATCACATTTATAGAATCATAGGATGGTTACAGCACAGAAGGAGGCCATTTGGCCCGTCGAGCCCGTGCCGGCTCTCTCTGCAAGAACACTTCAGCTAGTCCCACTCCCCCGCCCTTTCCCTGTAGCCCTGCAAATTTTTTTCCTTCTGGTACTTATCCAACTCCCTTTTGAAAGCCACGATTGAGTCTGCCTCCACCACCCTCTCAGGCAGCGCATTCCAGATCCTAACCACTCGCTGCGTAAAAAAGTTTTTCCTCGTGTCGCCTTTGGTTCTTCTGCCAATCACCTTAAATCTGAGTCCTCTGGTTCTCGACCCTTCCGCCAATGGGAACAGTTTCTCTCTATCTGCTCTGTCCAGACCCCTGATGATTTTGAACACCTCGATCAAATCCTGTCTCAACCTTCTCTGCTCTAAGGAGAACAATCCCAGCTTCTCCAGTCTCTCCACATAACTGAAGTCCCTCATCCCTGGTACCATTCTGGTCAATCTCCCCTTAACCTTCTCTGCTCTAAGGAGAACAATCCCAGCTTCTCCAGTCTCTCCACATAACTGAAGTCCCTCATCCCTGGAACCATTCTGGTCAATCTCCCCTTAACCTTCTCTGCTCCAAGGAGAACAACCCCAGCTTCTCCAGTCTCTCCACATCACTGAAGTCCCTCATCCCTGGAACCATTCTGGTCAATCTCCCCTTAACCTTCTCTGCTCTAAGGAGAACAACCCCAGCTTCTCCAGTCTCTCCACATCACTGAAGTCCCTCATCCCTGGTACCATTCTGGTCAATCTCCCCTTAACCTTCTCTGCTCTAAGGAGAACAATCCCAGCTTCTCCAGTCTCTCCACATCACTGAAGTCCCTCATCCCTGGTACCATTCTGGTCAATCTCCCCTTAACCTTCTCTGCTCTAAGGAGAACAATCCCAGCTTCTCCAGTCTCTCCACATCACTGAAGTCCCTCATCCCTGGTACCATTCTGGTCAATCTCCCCTTAACCTTCTCTGCTCCAAGGAGAACAACCCAGCTTCTCCAGTCTCTCCACATCACTGAAGTCCCTCATCCCTGGAACCATTCTGGTCAATCTCCCCTTAACCTTCTCTGCTCCAAGGAGAACAACCCCAGCTTCTCCAGTCTCTCCACATCACTGAAGTCCCTCATCACTGGAACCATTCTGGTCAATCTCCCCTTAACCTTCTCTGCTCCAAGGAGAACAACCCCAGCTTCTCCAGTCTCTCCACATCACTGAAGTCCCTCATCACTGGAACCATTCTCCTAAATCTTTTCTGCACCCTCTCTAAGGCCTTCACATCCTTCCTAAAGTGTGGTGCCCAGAATTGGACACAACACTTCAGTTGAGGCCGAACCAGTGTTTTATAAAGGTTCATCACAACTTCCTTACTTTTGCACTCGATGCCTCTGTCTATGAAGCCCAGGATCCCGTATACTTTTTTTTTAACCGCTTTCTCAAAAAGTACTTGGATATGTATGTGAAGTGTCGTGGCCTACAAGCCTACGGATCAAGAGTTGGGAAGTGGGATTAGGCTGGAGAGCTCTTTTTCGGCCAGCACAGACTCGATGGGCCTCCTTCCGTGGCGTACAGTTCTAGGATTCCAACAAGGGTTAAGCATCGGGTGTAGTGTGGGTAAAGGGATTCTGAAACGGGACTGAGTTTTTTCAGCAAGGTGTCCATCAGGATCAAGGAATATTGGCTCGTTGACTTGGGAAGGATGTTTGTTGTAAGCAGCAGCCTCCTCCAGGTTGTATTTAAAATGGGTAGGGGCTGGAACGACGCAGAGAAAGAGGGGATCGGTGCAAGAAAGGGCCTGCCATTGAACCTGCTCCCCGTTGACAATTTCGGACAACGTTCTGTGCATCGCCTTGTCTCGGGCACTTCCGATCGGCCTGAAACATAGAAGAATAGGAGCAGGAGTAGGCCATTCGGCCCTTCGAGCCTGCTCCGCCATTCAGTACGATCATGGCTGATCCTCTATCACAATACCATATATCCCGCTCTCTCCCCATACTCCTTGATGCCTTTTGTGTCTAGAAATCTATCCATCTCCTTCTTAAATAGATTCAGTGACTTGGCCTCCACAGCCTTCTGTGGTAGAGAATTCCACAGGTTCACCACCCTCCTGAGTGAAGAAATTTCTCCTCATCTCAGTCCTAAATGTCCTACCCCGTATCCTGAGACTGTGACCCCTCGTTCTAGACCCCCCACCCCAGCCAGGGGAAACATCCTCCCTGCATCCAGTCTGTCTAGCCCGGTCAGAATTTTATACATTTCAATGAGATCCCCTCTCATTCTTCTAAACTCGAGTGAATACAGGCCTAGTCGACCCAATCTCTCCTCATACGACAGTCCTGCCATCCCAGGAATCAGTCTGGTGAACCTTCGCTGCACTCCCTCTATGGCAAGTATATCCTTTCTGAGGTAAGGAGACCAAAACTGCACACAGTACTCCAGGTGTGGTCTCACCAAGGCCCTGTACAACTGTAGTAAGACATCCTTGCTCCTGTACTCAAATCCTCTTGCAATGAAGGCCAACATACCATTTGCCTTCCTGGAGACACGAGCTGATACCAGCGGTGCGGGATTGACCTGGTGTCTGGGGAGGGCAGCAACCGGCTCAGTCGGCAGCTCCTGCTGTCAAACCCCAGGGGGCAGGGAAGGAGTCACGAGTTGGCCGGAATGGGGAAAAAAAGTTGGTTGACGCACAAAACGGGACCTCGGCCTGTCCCTCCTCCCCGGGCTGAATTTCCACACGGCCGACCTCCAACCTCTTGGCTCTTTATTGCGTCCATCCTGCAGAGGAAGCTCTTAGGTTTTTGTATAATCCCAGTCCGACTCCTTCCCGTGTCCCGGGGTGGGGGGTTGGCCAGTGGCGCTGGCAGTTAAGCCAATTGGCGCCAACCCCCTGAGGTGAAAGCCAGACCCTCTTGTTCGCAGGCCTGTCGAAAGACTCTGACATGAGATCAACCTCTCGTCCCAGATCGTGATGGGGGACCCGTTCGAAAAGCTCATTGAAATACCAGTCCCCTCTTTGGCAAAGTCGCTCCGGATTCAAGGTTAAAAGTGGGAGAGGGGGGGGCCTGCATCAGATCTGATCTCACGGACATTGTGTTTCTCCTTCAGTTGACCAGACACGGGTGCCCCTATCTCTGCTCCTGGACCAAGGATATTCTGACTACATCAATGCTAATTTCATCAGGGTAAGAGGTTCTTGCTTCTTGCCTTCGCTTCCGCGGGACTCTTCTCCCATCACTTAGGAATTCCGGAGAGTCCTTCAGGGAGGGAACGTCCAGCTCCCTCGTTCTGGACCGGACAGGGCAGGTCCAAAGGGTTCGACATGATCCTTGCACCTTGGGAATGCATATCCAGATCTAGTGCATTGCGGGGCAGTACTGAGGGAGCGCCGCACTGTCGGAGGGGCGGTACTGAGGGAGCGCCGCACTGTCGGAGGGGCGGTACTGAGGGAGTGCCGCACTGTCAGGGGTGGTACTGAGGGAGCGCCGCACTGTCAGGGGTGGTACTGAGGGAGCGCCGCACTGTCAGAGGGGCGGTACTGAGCGAGCGCCGTACTGTCGGAGGGGCAGTACTGAGAGAGCGGCGTACTGTCGGAGGGGCAGTACTGAGGGAGCGGCGCACTGTCGGAGGGGCGGTACTGAGGGAGCGCCGCACTGTCGGAGGGGCGGTACTGAGGGAGCGTCGCACTGTCGGAGGGGCGGTACTGAGGGAGCGCCGCACTGTCGGAGGGGCGGTACTGAGTGAGCGCCGCACTGTCGGAGGGGAGGTACTGAGGTAGCGCCGCACTGTCGGAGGGGGGGTACTGAGGGAGCGCCGCACTGTCGGAGGGGCGGTACTGAGGGAGTGCCGCACTGTCGGAGGTGCGGTACTGAGGGAGCGCCGCACTGTTGGAGGGTCAGTACTGAGGGAGCGCCGCACTGATGGAGGGGCAGTACTGAGGGAGCGCCGCACTGTCGGAGGGGCAGTACTGAGGGAGCGCCGCATTTTCGGAGGGGCGGTACTGAGGGAGCGGCGCACTGTCGGAGGGGCGGTGCTGAGGGAGCGCCGCACTGTCGGAGGGGCGGTACTGAGGGAGCGCCGCACTGTCGGAGGGGCGGTACTGAGGGAGCGGCGCACTGTCGGAGGGGCGGTACTGAGGGAGCGCCGCACTGTCGGAGGGGCGGTACTGAGGGAGCGCCGCACTGCAGGAGGGGGAGTACTGAGGGAGCACCGCACTGTCGGAGGGGCAGTACTGAGGGAGCGCCGCACTGTCGGAGGAGCAGTACTGAGGGAGCGACGCACTGTCGGAGGGGCAGTACTGAGGGAGTGCCGCACTGTCGGAGGGGCGGTACTGAGGGAGCGTCGCACTGTCGGAGGGGCGGTACTGAGGGAGCGCCGCACTGTCGGAGGGGCGGTACTGAGGGAGCGCCGCACTGTCAGAGGGGCGGTACTGAGGGAGCGCCGCACTGTTGGGAGGGGCAGTACTGAGGGAGCTCCGCACTGTGGGAGGTGCCGTATTTCGGGATGAGACGTTAAACCCGAGGCCCCCCTCTGCCCTCTCAGGTGGACGTAAAAGATCCCACGGCCACTATTGGAAGAAGAGCAGGGGGGGAGTTCTCCCCGGTGTCCTGGGCCAATATTTATCCCTCAACCAACATCACTAAGACAGATGATCTGGTCATTTATCACATTGCTGTTTGTGGGAGCTTGCTGTGCGCAAATTAGCTGCCGCGTTTCCCACATTACAACAGTGACCACACTTCAAAAAAAGTCCTTCATTGGCTGTGAGGCGCGCTGAGACGTCCTGAGGTGGTGAAAGGCGCCGGAGAGACGCGAGAAGCGAGTGATTTCCCTCGTGTCTTTTTGCCCGCTGCAGGGGATTGACGGAGAACGATACTACATCGCCACACAGGGACCGCTGGGCCAGACTGTCGTGGACTTCTGGCGAATGGTCTGGGAGTTCCGCGTGAAGGTGAGGGAACTCAGCGCCGCGCTCGATAGTGGGCAGCTCTCCCCCCGGGCAAGGACGCCACTGACACGAATCTTGTCATTCATGTATGAAGTAATACTGGGCCTCCTGCGGGTGGCGCTGTCCAGGGAGAGTATAAATACTCGGGCATGGGCTCAGCTTGCTCAGGACATTCCTCAACAGGAACTAGTGAAGGACAACTAGATCTCCATGTTGAAAAACAGTTGATTAAAGCTTTGTTTAACGCTTAGACCAAGTGCCTAGTAGTTTTCTGACATCAGTCACCCTCCCTCCCCTCGACCTCCTCGTCCGAGTGTCCTTTTATTGCTGCCCTTCCCGCCCACCCCCCCCCCGCACCAGCGAGCATCGGCAGGCCACTTAATGGTGGCGTGCGTCGCTCCCCGACCCTCGTTCCCCGCGGTCACCTCCGACTATGGCCCGGCAGGGGGCCCTCCGCCGCAGGACCGGGCCTGCCGATTCAGGCTCCGTCTCCCCTGGCAACCGCTCTAAGGGGGCAGCGGGGAGATGGGGGAGGGCCGAGAACAAACGCGATTCGTAAGCCCCACCCCTCGCTGCGGCAACAACCGCTGCGCGACAGGGAAGCGCGGGAACGGTTTATATTGCGCCATTATCCCCTCGCGCGTTGCCCCTGGCGCTTTCTCCGTCACCCTCCCTCTTGCCCAGTTGACGTCTCTCCTCTGTGTTCCAGGTGATCGTCATGGCGTGCCGAGAGATTGAGCACGGGAAGGTACGTAAGATGGAGGCTGACATGAATCTTGCCATTCATGGGAAATGACTTGTGACATAATACTGGGCGGCCTGCTGGTGGTGCTGTCCAGGGAGAGTATAAATACTCGGGCATGGGCCCAGCTTGCTCAGGACATTCTTAAACAGGAACTAGTGAAGGACACAACTAGATCTCCATGTTGTAAAACAGTTGATTAAGGCTTTGTTTAACGCTTAGACCAAGTGCCTCGTAGTTTTCTTGCGTCAGAGGCAAGCTTGAGGGGGGGGACGCGCAGTGGCGGGACGGGGGAGGGGATCTTGAATACCTTCCTGGGTCGGCCCAAGAGGCCTTTGGGCCTAAGCTGTCATTTTTAACAGCAGGGGGGAGTCCTGGGGCCCAATATTTATCCCTCGACCAACATCACTAAAAACAGACGATCCGATCATTTATCACATTGCTGTTTGTGGGAGCTTGATGTGCGCAAATTGGCTGCCGCGTTTCCCACATTACAACAGCGACCACACTTTAAAAGTCCTTCATTGGCTGTGAAGCGCTCAGGGACGTCCTGAGGTGGTGAAAGGCGCCGGAGAAACGCGAGTCCTTTCTTTAATACAAGGGAGGGGGAAACGAGGAGGGGGGATCTGGGCGACACTCTGAGATGGAGGGAGTTGCTTGTGCGGTGGGCCTCAACATCAACACGGCAGGAGCCAGCGACGGGGGGGTGGAAGGGGAAGAGGGCCATAGGCTTTCCTAGGCCCGGGGAGGCCCTTCACGGCCTGCTGGGTGAGGAAGTCTACTTAAGGACATGAGGGGGGCGGAATTCCTCTCAGAATGAGCAGTACTCTCACAGCCTGGAGCGAGGCCCGGCCTGTTCTCATTGCCAACCTGGCAACTCTCAATGAGGGCTGGTTTTTAAAAATTCCCCATCCTCGTCTTCAAATCCCTCCACGGCCTCCTCGCCCCCTCTCCCTATCTCTGTAACCTCCAGCCCTACAACCCTCCGCGATCGCTGCGCTCCTCCAATTCCGGCCTCTCGCGCATCCCCCGATTTCCATCGCTCCACCATTGGCGACCGCGCCAGGGCCACAAGCTCTGGAATTCCCTCCCTAAGCCTCTCCGCCTCTCTCTCCTCCTTTAAGACGCTGCTTAAAACCGACCTCTTTGACCAAGCTCTTGGTCGCCTGTCTCTAATATCTCCTGATGTGGCTCGGGGTCAAATTTTGTCTGATTTACGCTCCTGTGAAGCGCCTTGGGACGTTTTACTACATTAAAGGTGCTGTACGCTGTTGTTGTGGTTCTCAATGTACAGCAGCATGGGGTCCGGCAGTGGGGGAACTTGCTCCGAATAACACTGAGGATAGCAGATCGACCAAGAGATGCAGCACAAAAAAATAATGGGACAGTGTAGAGGGAGCTTTATTCTGTATCTAACCCGTACTGTACCTGCCCTGGGAGTGTTTGATGGGACAGTGTAGAGGGAGCTTTACTCTGTATCTAACCCGTACTGTACCTGCCCTGGGAGTGTTTGATGGGGACAGTGTAGAGGGAGCTTTACTCTGTATCTAACCCGTGCTGTACCTGCCCTGGGAGTGTTTGATGGGACAGTGTAGAGGGAGCTTTACTCTGTATCTAACCCGTGCTGTACCTGCCCTGGGAGTGGTTGATGGGACAGTGTACAGGGAGCTTTACTCTGTATCTAACCCGTGCTGTACCTGCCCTGCGAGTGTTTGATGGGACAGTGTAGAGGGAGCTTTACTCTGTATCTAACCCGTGCTGTACCTGCCCTGGGAGTGTTTGATGGGGACAGTGTAGAGGGAGATTTACTCTGTATCTAACCCGTGCTGTACCTGCCCTGAGAGTGTTTGATGGGGACAGTGTAGAGGGAGATTTACTCTGTATCTAACCCGTGCTGTACCTGCCCTGCGAGTGTTTGATGGGGACAGTGTAGAGGGAGCTTTACTCTGTATCTAACCCGTGCTGTACCTGCCCTGGGAGTGTTTGATGGGACAGTGTAGAGGGAGATTTACTCTGTATCTAACCCGTGCTGTACCTGCCCTGCGAGTGTTTGATGGGGACAGTGTAGAGGGAGCTTTACTCTGTATCTAACCCATGCTGTACCTGCCCTGGGAGTGTTTGATGGGACAGTGTAGAGGGAGATTTACTCTGTATCTAACCCGTGCTGTACCTGCCCTGCGAGTGTTTGATGGGGACAGAGTAGAGGGAGCTTTACTCTGTATCTGACCCCGTGCTGTACCTGCCCTGGGAGTGTTTGATGGGACAGTGTAGAGGGAGCTTTACTCTGTATCTAACCCGTACTGCACCTACCCTGGGAGTGTTTGATGGGACAGTGCAGAGGGAGCTTTACTCTGTATCTAACCCGTGTTGTACCTGCCCTGGGAGTGTTTGATGGGACAGTGTAGAGGGAGCTTTACTCTGTATCTAACTCGTGCTGTACCCACCCTTGGAGTGTTTGATGGGACAGTGTAGAGGGAGCTTTACTCTGTATCTAACCTTTGCTGTACCTGGCCTGGGAGTGTTTGACGGGACAGTGTAGAGGGAGCTTTACTCTGTATCTAACCCGTGCTGTACCTGCCCTGGGAGTGTTTGATGGGACAGTGTAGAGGGAGCTTTACTCTGTATCTAACCCGTGCTGTACCTGCCCTGGGAGTGTTTGATGGGACAGTGCAGAGGGAGCTTTACTCTGTATCTATCCCGTGCTGTACCTGCACTGGAAGTGTTTGATGGGGACAGTGTAGATGGAGCTTTACTCTGTATCTAACCCGTGCTGTACCTGCCCTGGGAGTGTTTGATGGGACAGTGTAGAGGGAGCTTTACTCTGTATGCAACCCGTGCTGTACCTGGCCTGGGAGTGTTTGATAGGGACAGTGTAGGGGGAGCTTTACTCTGTATCTAACCCCGTGCTGTACCTGCCCTGGGAGTGTTTGATGGGACAGTGTAGAGGGAGCTTTACTCTGTATCCAACCCGTGCTGTACCTGCCCTGGGAGTGTCTGATGGGGACAGTGTAGAGGGAGCTTTACTCTGTATCTAACCCCGTGCTGTACCTGCCCTGGGAGTGTTTGATGGGACAGTGTAGAGGGAGCTTTACTCTGTATCGAACCCCGTGCTGTACCTGCCCTGGGAGTGTTTGATGGGACAGTGTAGAGGGAGCTTTACTCTGTATCTAACCCGTGCTGTACCTGCCCTGGGAGTGTATGATGGGGACAGTGTAGAGGGAGATTTACTCTGTATCTAACCCGTGCTGTACCTGCCCTGCGAGTGTTTGATGGGGACAGTGTAGAGGGAGCTTTACTCTGTATCTATCCCGTGCTGTACCTGCCCTGGGAGTGTTTGATGGGACAGTGCAGAGGGAGATTTACTCTGTATCTAACCCGTGCTGTACCTGCCCTGCGAGTGTTTGATTGGGACAGTGTAGAGGGAGCTTTACTCTGTATCTAACCCATGCTGTACCTGCCCTGGGAGTGTTTGATGGGACAGTGTAGAGGGAGATTTACTCTGTATCTAACCCGTGCTGTACCTGCCCTGCGAGTGTTTGATGGGACAGTGTAGAGGGAGCTTTACTCTGTATCTAACCCGTACTGTACCTACCCTGGGAGTGTTTGATGGGACAGTGTAGAGGGAGCTTTACTCTGTATCTAACCCGTGTTGTACCTGCCCTGGGAGTGTTTGATGGGACAGTGTAGAGGGAGCTTTACTCTGTATCTAACCCGTGCTGTACCCACCCTTGGAGTGTTTGATGGGACAGTGTAGAGGGAGCTTTACTCTGTATCTAACCTTTGCTGTACCTGGCCTGGGAGTGTTTGATGGGACAGTGTAGAGGGAGCTTTACTCTGTATCTAACCCGTGCTGTACCTGCCCTGGGAGTGTTTGATGGGACAGTGTAGAGGGAGCTTTACTCTGTATCTAACCCGTGCTGTACCTGCCCTGGGAGTGTTTGATGGGACAGTGCAGAGGGAGCTTTACTCTGTATCTATCCCGTGCTGTACCTGCACTGGAAGTGTTTGATGGGGACAGTGTAGAGGGAGCTTTACTCTGTATCTAACCCGTGCTGTACCTGCCCTGGGAGTGTTTGATGGGACAGTGTAGAGGGAGCTTTACTCTGTATGCAACCCGTGCTGTACCTGGCCTGGGAGTGTTTGATGGGACAGTGTAGAGGGAGCTTTACTCTGTATCTAACCCGTGCTGTACCTGCCCTGGGAGTGTTTGATGGGACAGTGTAGAGGGAGCTTTACTCTGTATCTAACCCGTGCTGTACCTGCCCTGGGAGTGTTTGATGGGGACAGAATAGAGGGAGCTTTACTCTGTATCTAACCCGTGCTGTACCTGCCCTGGGAGTGTTTGATGGGACAGTGTAGAGGGAGCTTTACTCTGTATCTAACCCGTGCTGTACCTGCCCTGGGAGTGTTTGATGGGATAGTGTAGAGGGAGCTTTACTCTGTATCTAACCGATGCTGTACCCACCCTTGGAGTGTTTGATGGGACAGTGTAGAGGGAGCTTTACTCTGTATCTAACCCGTGCTGTACCTGCCCTGGGAGTGTTTGATGGGACAGTGTAGAGGGAGCTTTACTCTGTATCTAACCCGTGCTGTACCTGTCCTGGGAGTGTTTGATGGGACAGTGTAGAGAGAGCTTTACTCTGTATCTAACCCGTGCTGTACCTGCCCTGGGAGTATTTGATGGGGACAGTGTAGAGGGAGCTTTACTCTGTATCTAACCCCGTGCTGTACCTGCCCTGGGAGTGTTTGATGGGACAGTGTAGAGGGAGCTTTACTCTGTATCTCACCCGTGCTGTACCTGCCCTGGGAGTGTTTGATGCGACAGTGTAGAGGGAGCTTTACTCTGTATCTAACCCGTACTGTACCTACCCTGGGAGTGTTTGATGGGACAGTGTAAGAACATAAGAACATAAGAAATAGGAGCAGGAGTAGGCCAATCGGCCCCTCGAGCCTGCTCCGCCATTCAATAAGATCATGGCTGATCTGATCCTAACCGCCAATCTACTATCTATCACAGAACCATCTCCTGCATCTAACAGAATTGCACACACGAAATAGGAGCAGAATCAGGCTACACAGTCCCTGGGCCCGCTCCACTACCCACAGGGCCATGACCGATCCGAACCTAGACTCATGTCCAAATTCCTGCCCGCTCCCCGTAACCCTTAATGCCCTTTACTTCTAGGAAACTGTCTATTTCTGTTTTAAATTTAATTAATGTTGTAGCTTCTACAGCTTTTTGTGGCAGCATATTCCATGGACCTACCACCCTCTGAGTGAAGTAGTTCCTCCTCATCTCAGTTTTGAAAGAGCAGCCCCTTATTCTAAGACTATGTCCCCTAGTTCTCGTCTCACCCGTCATCGGGAACATCCTCCCCGCATCCACCCGATCCAACCCCTTCACAATCTTATATGTTTCAATAAGATCGCCTCTCATTCTTCTGAACTCCAATGAGTAGAGTCCCAATCTACCCAACCTCTCCTCATATGACCACCCCCTCATCCCCGGGATTAACCGAGTGAACCTTTTTTGCACTGCCTCGAGAGCAAGGATGTCTTTCCTTAAGTAAGGACACCAAAACTGTATGCAGTATTCCAGGTGCGGTCTCACCAATACCTTGTACAACTGAAGCAATACCTCCCTATTTTTATATTCTATCCCCCTAGCAATGAAAGCCAACATTCCATTTGCCTTCTTAATCACTTGCTGCACCTGCATACTAACCTTTTGAGTTTCGTGCACCAGGACCCCCAGATCCCTTTGCACTTCAGTACTCTCCAGTTTCTTGCCATTAAGATAATAAATTGCTCTAGGATTTTTCCTGCCAAAGTGCATCACCTCACACTTTCCAGTGTTGTATTCCATCTGCCAAATCTCTGCCCACTTACTTAGCCTGTCTATGTCCCCTTGCAGGTTTTTTATGTCCTCCTCACTCACTACTTTCCCTCCCATCTTTGTATCATCTGCAAATTTTGATATGTTACACTTGGTCCCTTCCTCCAAATCGTTAATATAGATTGTGAAGAGTTGGGGACCCAGCACTGACCCCTGTGGAACACCACTAGTTACTGATTGCCAGTCTGAGAATGAACCATTTATCCCAACTCTTTGCTTTCTGTTAGATAGCCAATCCTCTATCCATGCCAGAATATTACCCCCAATCCCGTGATTTTTTACCTTAAGCAATAATCTTTTGTGTGGCACCTTGTCAAATGCCTTTTGGAAGTCTAAATACACTACGTCCACTGGTTCCCCTTTATCCACTCTATATGTTACTTCCTCAAAGAACTCCAGCAAATTTGTCAAACATGACTTCCCCTTCGTAAAACCATGCTGACTTTGTCCTATTAAATTATGATTATCCAAATGTCCTGTTACTGTTTCCTTAATAATGGACTCCAAAATTTTACCTACCACAGATGTTAGGCTAACCGTTCTATAGTTACCAGCCTTCTGTCTACTGCCCTTTTTAAATAAGGGTGTTACATTAGCAGTTTTCCAGTCTGCCGGGACCTTAGCGGAATCCAGGGAGTTTTGAAAAATTATTACCAATGCATCTACAATCCCTACCGCCACTTCCTTCAAGACTCTAGGATGTAAGCCATCAGGTCCAGGTGATTTATCCGCCTTGAGTCCCATTATTTTACCGAGTACCACTTCCTTAGTGATTTTGATCGTGTTTAGCTCCTCTCCCGCTATAGCCCCCTGTTTGTCCAGTGTTGGGATATTCTTAGTGTCCTCTACTGTAAAGACTGAGACAAAATATTCATTCAGTGTTTTTGCCATCTCCATATTTCCCACCATTAATTTCCCGGTCTCATCCTCTAAGGGACCTTTACTCTGTATCTAACCCGTGCTGTACCTGCCCTGGGAGTGTTTGATGGGACAGTGTAGAGGGAGCTTTACTCTGTATCTAACCCGTGCTGTACCTGCCCTGGGAGTGTTTGATGGGACAGTGTAGAGGGAGCTTTACTCTGTATCCAACCCGTGCTGTACCTGGCCTGGGAGTGTTTGATGGGACAGTGTAGAGGGAGCTTTACTCTGTATCTAACCCGTGCTGTACCTGCCCTGGGAGTGTTTGATGGGACAGTGTAGAGGGAGCTTTACTCTGTATCTAACCCGTGCTGTACCTGCCCTGGGAGTGTTGGATGGGACAGTGTAGAGGGAGCTTTACTGTGTATCTATCCCGTGCTGTACCTGCACTGGAAGTGTTTGATGGGGACAGTGTAGAGGGAGCTTTACTCTGTATCTAACCCGTGCTGTACCTGCCCTGGGAGTGTTTGATGGGGACAGTGTAGAGGGAGCTTTACTCTGTATCTAACCTGTCCTGTACCTGCCCTGGGAGTGTTTGATAGGACAGTGTAGAGGGAGCTTTACACTGTATCTAACCCGTGCTGTACCTGCCCTGGGAGTGTTTGATGGGGACAGTGTAGATTGAGCTTTACTCTGTATCTAACCCGTGCTGTACCTGCCCTGCGAGTGTTTGATGGGACAGTGTAGAGGGAGCTTTACTCTGTATCTAACCCGTGCTGTACCTGCCCTGGGAGTGTTTGATGGGACAGTGTAGAGGGAGCTTTACTCTGTATCGAACCCGTGCTGTACCTGCCCTGGGAGTGTTTGATGGGGACAGAATAGAGGGAGCTTTACTCTGT
>JASTWF010002822.1:0-16324 GCA_030390025.1 Squalus acanthias | reverse complement strand
TTTAAACTAAATATTGGGGGCATGGGATCAAATTTGGGAAGATGTGGTAATTCAAAGATTAGAGACAAGGCAATAGAGAAAGGTATTAATATGGGAAATGATAAACAGACCGTGACAGGAAGGGATAGAGAGTACAAATCTAAGAGTAAATCAACAGATAAGGCTAGAGGTTACAAAAATAATAAAAGGACAAAACTAAAGGCTCTGCATCTGAATGCACGTAGCATTCGAAACAAAACAGATGAACTGATGGATCATATTTATTTATTTCTATTTGCGCTGATAGCCATTACAGAAACATGGCTGCAGGATGACATAGATTGGGACCTGAATATTGACGGGTACATGACATTTAGGAAGGACAGGAAGGTGGGAAAAGGTGGAGGGGTGGCTCTGTTAATTAATGATGGTATTAGCACAATAGAGAGGGATGACCTAAGTTCAGGAAACCAGGATGTAGAAGCGGTTTGGGTAGGGATGAGAAATAATAAAGGCAAGAAGTCACTTGTGGGAGTGGTGTACAGGCCCCCTAACAGTAACCACATGGTAGGATGGAGTATAAAGGAAGAAATAATGGGAGCTTGTCAGAAGGGTACGGCAATAATCATGGGGAATTTTAATCTGCATATAGACTGGAAAAATCAGATGGGCAAAGGTAGCATAGATGAGGAGTTCATGGAATGTTTTCGGGATAGTTTCTTACAACAGCACGTTCTGGAGCCAACCAGAGAGCAGGCTATACTAGACCTGGTATTGTGCAACAAGATAGGATTAATTAATGACCTCATAGTGAAGGTGCCCCTAGGTAGCAGCGATCATAATATGATTGAATTTTACATTCAGTTTGAGAGAGAGAAGAGTGGGTCCAAGACTAGTATTTTAAACTTAAATAAGGGCAATTATGAGGGCATGAAAGCAGAGTTAGCTAAAGTGAACTGGCAAATTAGGTTAAGGGATAGGTCAATAGAGTTGCAGTGGCAGATATTTAAGGGGATATTTCAAAATACACAGAATATATACATTCCAACAAGAAAGAAAAATTCCAAGGGGAGGACCCACCATCCGTGGTTGACTAAAAAAGTTAAAGATAGTATTAAACTTAAAGAAAAAGCATATAATTGCGCAAAGATGGGTGGCAGGTCAGAAGATTGGACAGAATATAAAAAACAGCAAATGACTAAAAGATTAATAAGGAGAGAAATATTAGAGTACAAGAGAAAGCTAGCTAGAAATATAAAAACAGATAGTAAGAGTTTCTATAGATATTTTAAAAAGAGTTAACAAAGTGAGCGTTGGTCCGATAAAAAGTGAGTCTGGGGAATTAATAATGGAAAATGAGATGGCAGTTGAATTGAACAGGTATTTTGCATTGGTCTTCACTATAGCGGATACAAGTAACATCCCAGAAATAGCTGTAAATCAGGAAATGGAAGGGAGGGAGGAACTCAAGAAAATTATCACCAGGGAAGTGGTACTGAGCAAACTGTTGGAGCTGCGGGCTGACAAGTCCCCGGGTCCTGATGGACTTCATCCTAGGGTCTTAAAAGAAGTGGCTAGTGAGATAGTTGATGCGTTGGTTTTAATTTTCCAAAATTCCCTAGATTCGGGGAAGGTTCCATTAGATTGGAAAATAGCGAATGTAACTCCTTTATTCAAAAAGGGAGGGAGACAGAAAGCAGGAAACTACAGGCCAGTTAGCTTAACATCTGTCATAGGGAAGATGTTAGAAGCTATTATTAAAGACATTATAGCAGGGCATTTAGAAAAGTTCAAAGTAATCAGGCAGAGTCAACATGGTTTTGTGCAAGGGAAATCATGTTTAACCAATTTATTGGAGTTCTTTGAGGAAGTAACATGTGCTGTGGATAAAGGGGAACCGGTGGATGTACTGTACTTAGATTTCCAGAAGGCATTTGATAAGGTGCCACATCAAAGGTTATTGCGGAAAATAAAAGCTCATGGTGTAGGGGGTAACATATTGGCATGGATAGAAGATTGGCTAGCTAACAGGAAACAGAGAGTAGGCATAAATGGGTCATTTTCTGATTGGCAAGATGTAACGAGTGGTGTGCCACAGGGATCAGTGCTGGGGCCTCAACTTTTTACAATTTATATAAATGACTTGGATGAAGGGACCGAAGGTATGGTTGCTGAATATGCTGATGACACAAAGATAGGTAGGAAAGTAAATTGTGAAGAGGACATAAGGAGACTACAAAGGGATACAGATAAGTGAGTTGGCAAAGATCTGGCGAATGGAGTATAATGTGGGAAAATGTGAAATTGTCCATTTTGGCAGGAAGAATAAAAAAGAAGCATATTATCTAAATGGTGAGAGATTGCAGAGCTCGGAGATGCAGAGGGATCTGGGTGTCCTAGTGCATGAATCACAAAAGGTTACTATGCAGGTACAGCAAGTAATTAGGAAAGGAATACAAAAGTAGGGAGGTTATGCTTCAGTTATACAGGGCATTGGTGAGACCACATCTGGAGTACTGTGTACAGTATTGGTCTCCTTATTTAAGGAAGGATGTAAATGCGTTGGAAGCAGTTCAGAGAAGGTTTACTAGACTAATACCTAGAATGGGCGGGTTGTCTTATGAGGAAAGGATGGACAGGCTAGGCTTGTATCCGCTGGAGTTTAGAAGAATAAGAGGTGACTTGATTGAAACATATAACATCCTGAAGGGTCTGGACAGGGTGGATGTGGAGAGGATGTTTCCTCTTGTGGGAGAATTTAGAACTAGGGGTCACTGTTTAAAAATAAGGGGTCGCCCATTTAAGACAGAGATGAGGAGAAATTTTTTCTCAGAGGGTCATGAGTCTTTGGAACTCTCTTCCTCAGAGGGCGGTGGAAGCAGAGTCTTTGAATATTTTTAAGGCAGAGGTAGATAGATTCTTGGTAAGCAAGGGGGTGAAAAGTTATCGGGGGTAGGCAGGAATGTGGAGTAATCGGATCAGCCATGATCTTATTGAATGGCGGAGCAGGCTCGAAGGGCCGAGTGGCCTACTCCTGATTCGTATGTATCCCTTTCCCTAATATCTGTCTGAGGCTGAACCACACTGTTCGCAATCTTGGTGTCATTTTTTTTTTAAATTTGTTTGTGGGATGTGGGCATCGCTGGCAAGGCCAGCATTTATCGCCTATCCCTAATTGCCCTCGAGAAGGTGGTGGTGAGCCACCTTCTTGAACCGCTGCAGTCCGTGTGGTGAAAGTTCTCCCACAGTGCTGTTAGGGAGGGAGTTCCAGGATTTTGACCCAGTGACAATGAAGGATCGGCGATATACTTCTAAGTCAGGATGGTGTGTGACTTGGAGGGGAACTTGGAGGTGGTGGTGTTCCCATGCGCCTGCTGCCCTTGTCCTTCTAGGTGGAAGAGGTCGCGGGTTTGGGAGGTGCTGCCGAAGAAGCCTTGGCAAGTTGCTGCAGTGCATCTTGTAGATGGTACACACTGCAGCCACGGTACGCCGGTGGTGGAGGGAGTGAATGTTTAAGGTGGCGGATGGGGTGCCAATCAAGCAGGCTGCTTTGTCCTGGCTGGAGTCGAGCTTCTCGAGTGTTGTTGGAGCTGCACTCATCCAGGCAAGTGTAGAGTATTCCATCACACTCCTTACTTGTGCCTTGTAGATGGTGGAAAGGCTTTGGGGAGTCAGGAGGTGAGACACTCGTCGCAGAATATCTAGACTCTGACCTGCTCTTGTTGCCACAGTATTTATGTGGCTGGTCCAGCTAAGTTTCTGGTCAATGGTGACCCCCCAGGATGTTGATGGTGGGGGATTCGGCGATGGTAATGCTGTTGAATGTCAAGGGGTGTTGGTAGACTCTCGCTTGTTGGAGATAGTCATTGCCTGGTACTTCTGTGGCGCGAATGTTACCTGCCACTGATCAGCCCAAGCCTGATCGTTGTCCAGGTCTTGTTGCATGCGGGCATGGACTGCTTCATTATCTGAGGAGTTGTGAATGGCGCTGAACACTGTGCAGTCATCAGCAAACATCCCCATTTCTGACTTTATGTTGGAGGGAAGGTCATTGATGAAGCAGCTGAAGATGGTTGGGCCTAGGACACTGCCCTGAGGAACTCCTGCAGCGATGTCCTGGGCCTGTGATGATTGACCTTCAATCACCACAACCATCTTCCTTTGTGCTAAGTATGACTCCAGCCAGTGGAGAGTTTTCCCCCCCGATTCCCATTGACTTCAGTTTTACTAGGGCTCCTTGATGCCACACTCGGTCAAATGCTGCCTTGATGTCAAGGGCAGTCACTCTCACCTCCCTCTGGAATTCAGCTCCTTTGTCCATGTTTGGACCAAGGCTGTAATGAGGTCGCCAGCCGAGTGGTCCTGGCGGAACCCAAACTGGGCATCAGTGAGCAGGTTATTGGTGAGTACGTGCCGCTTGATAGCACTGTCGACTACACCTTCCATCACTTTGCTGATGATTGAGAGTAGACTGATGGGGCGCGAATTGGCCGGATTGGATTTGTCCTGCTTTTTGTGGACAGGACATACCTGGGCAGTTTTCCACATTGTCGGATAGATGCCAGTGTTATAGCTGTACTGGAACAGCTTGGCTAGAGGCGCGGCTAGTTCTGGAGCACAAGTCTTCAGCACTATAGCCGGGATGTTGTCGGGGCCCAAAACCTTTGCTGTATCCAGTGCGCTCAGCAGTTTCTTGACATCACGTGGAGTGAATCGAATTGGCTGAAGACTGGCTTCTGTGATGGTGGGGACCTCAGGAGTAGGCCGATATGGATCATCCATTTGGTTGAAGATTTGACCCCGAGATGAGCTTCCGACCACATATCCGCAGCATAACTAAGCCTGCCTATTTCCACCTCCGTAACATCGCCCGTTTCCGCCCCTGCCTCAGCTCATCTGCTGCTGAAACCGTCATACATGCGTTTGTTACCTCTAGACTTGACTATTCCAATGCACTCCTGGCCAGCCTCCCACATTCTATCCTACATAAACTTGAGGTCATCCAAAACTCGGCCGCCCATGTGCTAACTCACATCAAGTCCCGGCCACCCATCTTCCCTGTGCTCGCTGACCTATATTGCCTCCCGGTTAAGCAATGCTTCGATTTTAAAATTCTCATTCTTGTTTTCAAATCCCTCCATGGCCTCGCCCCTCCCTATCTCTAATCTCCTCCAGCCTCACAACCACCCCCGCTCCCAGAGATATCTGCGCTCCTCTAATTCTGCCCTCGAGCATCCCTGATTATAATCGCTCAACCATTAGTTGCCGTGCCTTCAGCTGCCGAGGCCCTAAGCTCTGGAATTCCCTCCCTTTAAGACACTTCTTAAAACTTACCTCTTTGACCAAGCTTTGTCATCTGCCCTCATTTCTCCTTATGTGGCTCGGTGTCAAATTTTTTGTCTTATAACACACCTGTTAAGCGCCTTGGGACATTTTACTACGTTAAAGGTGCTACATAAATACAAGTTGCTGTTGTAGAATACAGTGCTCTATTAGTATTCATCAGATATTCCATCCATCACTGGTCCCTCCTCTTCCTCATCTACACGCTGCCCTTCCGCAACAACATCTGCAGACGGGTTAGCTTTCACATGGACACTGATGACACCCAGCTCCACCACCTCTCTCAACCCCTTCACTGCTGCCGCGCTGTCAAGACTGCTTCTCTGGCATCCAGTCTTTAAAGAGTCGCAATTTGCTCCAGCTAAACATTGGGAAGATCAAAACCATCATCTTTGGTCTCCACTGCAAACTCTGGCTTCACTCCCCTTCCTGGCCACTGTCTCAGGCTGAACCAGACTATCTACAGCTTTGGCAGCCTATCTGACCCCGAGTCGAGCTTACAACTCCATATCCTCTGCATCACAAAGACTGACTCTTTCCAGCATTGCTCACCTCTGCCCCTCCCTCAGCCCATCTGCTATTGAAACTCTCAGCCATGCCTTTGTCACTTTCAAAATGCTATTATTCTGAAGCTCTTCTGGCAGGTTCCCACCCTGCATGTACTCCAGCTCATACAAAACTCTGCTGCCCATACCCTATCTCACATTATGGCCCATTCGCCCATCACTCCTGTCCTTGTAGACCAGCATTACCCCCCCCACACTCCGTTCCTCTGACTCCAGTCTCTTGCGCACCTGCACCTCCCTCTCTCTTTGCCCTACTATTGGCAGCTGTGCCTTCAGCTGCCTAGGTCCTACGCTCCTTCCTAAACCCTACCAGCTCTCTACCTCCACTACTTCCTTTAAAACCCACCTGAAAACCCATCGTTTTGACAAATCTTTTGGTCACCCCTCCCAACATCTTTTTTGTCATGGCATCCATTTCTCTTCCGCACGCCTCTGAAGCACTTAGGGATGTTTTCTACTTTAAAGATGCTATATAAATGCAAGTTGTTATTTTTATTGTTGCTTAGTGTACCAAAACATAGTGTTCTATTTGTATTGATCAATATTCCACACAGTATACCAAAATAGTCTTCCATTAGTATATATTGAGTGTCAGCAGGTGCTAGTGGCTTAGTTGGTAGCACTGTTGCCTGAGTCAGAAGGTTGTGGGTTCAAGCCCCATTCCAGAGACTTGAGCACAAAAATCTAGGCTGACACTCCAGTGCAGTGCCGAGGGAGTGCTGCACTGTCAGAGGTGCCGTCTTAGGGATGAGACATTAAACCGAGGCCCCGTCTGCTCTCTCAGGTGGACGTAAAAGATCCCACGTCACTATTTTGAAGAAGAGCAGGCGAATTATCCCTGGTGTCCTGGCCAATATTTATCCCTCAATCAATATCACTGAAAAACGGATTATCTGGTCATTATCACACTGCTGTTTGTGGGAGCTTGCTGTGCACAAATTGGCTGCCGCATTTCCTACATTACAACAATGACTACACTTCAAAAAGTACTTCATTGGCTGTAAAGCGCTTTGGGTTCTGAGGACGTGAAAGGCGCTATATAAATGCGAGTCTTTCTTTGATATTCCATGTCGTGTACCAACATTACTACCACTAGAATTGTTGGAGACGTTCTGATGCGGATGCTCCAGCTAATACTTAGATATGCACTTGAAGTGTATTAACCTACAGGGCTACGGACAAAGAACTGGAAAGTGGGATTAGGCTGGATAGCTTTTTTTCAGCCGGCACAGACACGACGGGCCGAATGGCCTCCCCCGGTCCATAAATTTCGATGATTCTATAATGCATACACTTGTGTTAGAAAGAGCCAAAACTTTGAACAGTGTAGCAGATTTGGGAGTTTGGCACGCCATGCTGAAATGAGATCATTGACAAATACTTAATTGCCAGTCACCTTGTCTGTACTGGTGCTAGCTTCCTTTCACCTTTAAGAACCCATTCAAAGCTCATTGTTAAATGACTAGGTCATTCATGAATGACTAACCAAAAGTAATATTGAGCTAAAGAGTTCAAGACACTCGGTACACCTCAGCATTCAGTGTTTATAGTTTGCACTCAACTATAATTAAGCATTATAGAAAGGAGGTTTTTGGGAAGTGCAGGCACATATTTTGCATTTATCTGACCTATGCAGCCTGTGCTTAGAACAGGAGCCAAGATCTTCATCTAAACAATTCGACTAAATTTACTATTGCAAAAGGACTTTGCATTTGCATGCTAATTTTCTCAATTTAATGTCCATTTTGCAAGCAAATCCACGCATCATGGCGAAGTAGAGTTGCCGGAGTTATACCATAAAGAATGGGCTGAGCTCAAGAAGGAATGACTCATTAAACAGACAGAACTAATTCATTTCCAAATCCCACATCAAAAGACATGGTGCCACCTCCATCACTATCAGCTTCCTCCCATGACCTGTTCGTAGCCATGCGCAGTGCAGTTTTTGCTAAATTACCTTGGCTGCTGTGCAGGCACTGGCCAAAAACACCTGAAGATTAAAAATTGTTCAAAAAGTATCACTGTGCAAGCAGAGTGTCTGCCCATTCAGCTACTCCCCAAAGTGCGGCCCAGGTAAGCCAGGGAGGAGAGTACAGAGGGTGGACATAGAGGGTGTTCAAATCAACTGACTCTGCAGGGGGACCCAGCAGAGCTTGGGAAGGCCAGGGATGGTGACAGGGCCAGACTTTGCTCAGATGAGGATGTGGGCCATGGTATTCGGAATGAGTTTTAGTCTGTGAACGGTACAGATGAGGAGCTGGCTAGGAGATGATAGTCATACAGCACAGAAAGAGGCCCTTCAGCCCATCGTGTCCGCGCCGGCCATCAAGCCCTGTCCTTTCTAATCCCATTTTCCAGCACTTGGTCCGTAGCCTTGTATGCTATGGCGTTTCAAGTGCTCATCTAAATGCTTCTTGAATGTTGTGAGGGTTCCTGCCTCTACCACCCTTTCAGGCAGTGAGTTCCAGATTCCAACCACCCTCTGGGTGAAAAAGTTTTTCCTCAAATCCCCTCTAAACCTCCTGCCCCTTACCTTGAAACTATGCCCCCTGGTTATTGACCCCTCTACTAAGGGGAAAAGTTCCTTTCTATCTACCCTATCTATGCCCCTCATAATTTTGTACACCTCAATCAGGTCCCCCCTCAGCCTTCTCTGCTCTAAGGAAAACAACCCAGCCTGTCCAATCTCTCTTCATAGCTGAAGCGCTCCAGCCCAGGTAACATCCTGGTGAATCTCCTCTGCAATCACATCCTTCCTATAGTGTGGCGACCAGAACTGCACACAGTATTCCAGCTGTGGCCTAACTAGCGTTTTGTACAGTTCCATCATAACCTCCCTGCTCTTATATTCTATGCCTCGGCTAATGAAGGCAAGTATCCCAGATGCCTTTTTAACCACCTTATCTACCTGTCCTGCTGCCTTCAGGGATCTATGTACATGCACACCAAGGTCCCTCTGATCCTCTGTCCTTCCTAGGGTCCTACCATTCATTGTGTATTCCCTTGCCTTGTTAGTCCTCCCAAAATGCATCACCTCACACTTTTCAGGGTTAAATTCCATCTGCCCATCTAACCAACCCATCTATATCGTCCTGTAGCCTGAGGCTTCCCTCCTCGCTATTTACCACACCACCAATTTTCGTGTCATCTGCGAACTTACTGATCATACCTCCTACATTCATATCTAAATCATTAATGTACACTACAAACAGCAAAGGACCCAGCACCGATCCCTGCGGTACACCGCTGGACACAGGCTTCCAGTCACAAAAACAACCTTCGACCATCACCCTCTGCCTCCTGCCACTAAGCCAATTTTGGATCCAATGTGCCAAGTTGCCCTGGATCCCATGGGCTCTTACCTTCTTGACCAGTCTTCCATGTGGGACTTTGTCAAAAGCCTTACTGAAGTCCATGTAAACTACATCAACTACACTAGCCTCATCCACACACCTAGTAACCCCCTCGAAAAATTCAATCAAATTGGTTAGACATGATCTCCCCGACAAAGCCATGCTGACTAGCCTTGATTAATCCTTGCCTCTCCAAGTGGAGACTAATTCTGTCCCTCAGAATTTTTTCCAATTATTTCCCTACCACTGATGTTAGGCTCACTGGCCTGTAATTCCCTGGTTTATCCCTACTACCCTTCTTGAATAATGGTACTACGTTAGCTGTTCTCCAGTCCTCTGGCATCTCCCCTGTGGCCAGAGAGGTTCTGAAAATTTGTGTCAGAGCCTCTGCAATCTCCTCCCTTGCCTCACACGATTAGAGCTGAGCCAAGGGAAATTAGTGGTGAAGTGGATTAAACCCCACTACGAGCTGGGTTCAAATCCAGTCCAGTCCTGGCTGATCATAGAATAATACAGGAGGCCATTCAGCCCATCGAGTCTGTGCCGGCTCTTTCGAGGAGCAATCCAGTTAGTCCCACTCCCCGCTCTTTCCCCATATCCCTGCAAGATTTTCTCCTTCAAGTTTTTATCCAATTCCCTTTTGAAGGCTACTATTGAATCTGTTTCCACCACCCCATCAGGCAGCGCATTTCAGATCCTAACCACTCGTTGTGTAAAAAGTTTTTCATCATGTCACCTCTGGATCTTTTGCCAATCACCTCAAATCTGTGCCCTCTGGTGATCAACCCTTTAACCACTGGAAACAGTTTCCTTTATTTACTCTATCTAAACTCTTAATAATTTTGAACATCTCTATCAAATCTCCTCTTAGCCTTCGCTGCTCTAAGAACAAGCCCAGCTTCTCCACGTAACTGAAGTCCCTCATCCCTGGTACCATTCTCGTAAATCTCTTCTGTACCCTCTCCAAAGCCTTCACATCCTTTCTAAAGTGTGGACTGTAAATTTCCTCTGTGCTAGGTATAAGGGCCTGATGTGCAACGAGTTGGGGCATTCTTAATTGTTCCCAGTGGGCACGGGACTACGACAGATAATTGGCAATGTCACTCAGGCCTAAGCATGGTTGGAGCACAAAAGAAAGAGAAATTGTGCCTGGAAGTGGTATGGGTAGCAGTGGAAGGGGAGGTGAGCAATGCTCGCCGTGAGCCAGGTTGTGTTTTCATGAACTCTATGGCTGCAGCTGATGCAAAGCTGAAGTGATGCGAGACCGTCTCACACCACTGCTGGATTTGGGGCCTAAAGTGCATTACATAGTGCGCATCATGGCAAAGTCAAAGTGCTTCTGCATCAGTACAAACTGTTTGTACAAAGGGTTAATGGTGCTTTAGCACAACAATACTTGCACGTTGGTGTAAAGTCGTCCTAAGATGTAATAAAATATTTAAACGGCTAAGAATCGGCCTCAGGGCTCAATGAATAATTGTGCTGTAGATCCTGTAATTAGCATCCGACAGCTCCATTTGCAATTCCACAGACTTGGATATTGACTATTGATCTCTTTAAAAAACAAATATCAGATTTACAAGCCACTTCTGAATACTGAGAAAGTCCGAAAAGTCGACTAAAAAGCCTACAGCTGGGTTCGGTTTTTCCTGCATGCCCGATGCAGCTCTAGGGAAGATTTTGAGGCAGGATACTGATCAAGACCGGCAAAGATCCTGTTCATATGCACCGTCGGAGGTCACTACCAGAGGAGGGTCAACTTCAGATAATCTTCACATCCTACAAAGCACCACTATGTGTATTCCCTGAACTGTACGTACACAGTCAAAGCCACTGATTCCAACCTACTTTTTTTTAAAAAAACAGAAAATGCTGGCAATACTCAGCAGGTCAGGCAGCATCTGTGGAGAGAGAAACAGAGTTAACGGTTCAGGTCGATGACCCTTCGTCAGAACTGGAAAAAGTTGGCGATGGAACAGGTTTTTAAGCAAGTGTAGGGGCAGGGAAAGGGGGGAGGGGAGGAAAGAACAAAAGGGAAGGTCTGTGATAGGATGGAAGGCAGGAGAGATTAAGAGACAAAAGGGATGATGGTGCAAGGCAAAAGGAGATGGTAATGGGACAAGTTAAGAAACAAAAGATGACTCTAGATGAAGTGTAAATGGCACTGGCAGAATGATCGACAGCTGCCACGTGAGAGAGAAAAAAAGGTAATCGACCTGAAACTTTAACTCCGTTTCTCTCTCCACAGATGCTGCCTGACCTGCTGAGTAGTTCCAGCATTTTCTGTTTTTATTTCAGAATTCCAGCATCCGCAGTATTTTGCTTCGCTATTTTTAAAAATTTGTTCCTGGGATGTGGGCGTCACTGGCAAGGTCAGCATTTATTGCCCATCCCTAATTGCCCTCGAGAAGGTGGTGGTGAGCTGCCATCTTGAGCTGCTGCAGTCCGTGTGGTGAAGGCACTCCCAGTGTGGTTAGGGAGGGAGTTCCAGGATTTTGACCCAGCGACGATGAAGGAACGGCGATACACTTCCAAGTCAGGACGGTGTGTAACTTGGAGGCAAACTTGCAGGTGATGGTGTTCATAGAATCGTAGAAAGTTACAGCACGGAAGGAGGCCATTTCGGCCCATCGTGTCCGCGCCGGCCAACAAAGAGCTATCCAGCCTAATCCCACTTCCCAGCTCTTGGTCCGTAGCTCTGCAGGTTACAGCATCCCAAGTTCACATCCAAGTACTTTTTAAATGTGGTTAGGGTTTCTGCCTCTACCACCCTTTCAGGCAGTGAGTTCCAGACCCCCACAACCCTCTGGGTGAAGAAATTTCCCCTCAAATCCCCTCTAAACCTTCCCCCAATTACTTTAAATCTGTGCCCCTGGTTTTTGACCCCTCTGCTAAGGGAAATTCATAGAAACTCATGCACCTGCTGCCCTTGTCCTTCTTGGTGGAAGAGGTTGTGGGTTTGGGAGGTACTGCTGAAGAAGCCTTGGTGAGTTGCTGCAGTGCATCTTGTACATGGTACACACTGCAGCCACGGTACGCCGGTGGCGGAGGGAGTGAATGTTTAAGGTGGTGTATGGGATGCCGATCAAGCGGGCTGCTTTGTCCTGGATGGTGTCGAGCTTCTCGAGTGTTGTTGGAGCTGCACTCATCCAGGCAAGTGGAGAGTATTCCATCACACTCCTGACTTGTGCCTTGTAGATGGCGGAAAGGCTTTGGGGAGTCAGGAGGTGAGACACTCGCCACAGAATACCCAGCCTCTGACCTGCTCTTGTTGCCACTGTATTTATGTGGCTGGTCTAGTTAGGTTTCTGGTCAATGGTGACCCCCAGAATGTTAATGGTGGGGGATTCGGCGATGGTAATGCCATTGAATGTCAAGGGGCGGTGGTTAGACTCTTGCTTGTTGGGGACACTTCAGTGTGTTTTCTAAGCTAGTGCTGTTGTGCTCTCATGCCTGAGTGATCTCATTGTAAGCAGTGAAGTTGGAGAAAAGTTAAAACACCCAAGGCTCTCCCTCGGAGAGGTCAGTTTTCATTCATAATACAGTGTCACAAGCCAGAATCTACCCGTGCTGATACTTAATATCACAAATTAAACATTGTGCAGATTGATGATAAAATAAAAGCCAAGTACTGGCTTCCAAGATATAGCAAAAGCCCAAGATCAGGGATGAAGTTCAGTCTACAAGATGCACTGCAGCAACTCGCCAAGGCTTCTTCGACAGCACCTCCCAAACCTGCGACCTCCACCACCTAGAAGGACAAGGGCAGCAGACGCATGGGAACACCATCACCTCCAAATTCCCCTCCAGGTGACACACCATCCTGACTTGGAAATGTATCGCAGTTCCGTCATCGTCGCTGAGTCAAAATCCTGGAGACTCCCTCCCTAACAGCACTGTGGGAGTACTTTCACCACACGGACTGCAGCGGTTCAAGGCGGTGGCTCACCACCACCTTCTCAAGGGCAGTTAGGGATGGGCAATAAATGCTGGCCTTGCCAGCAACGTCCACATCCCATGAACGAATAAAAAAGTGAAATTTGGCAATATTTCAATAAATTCACTCTAAGCTGTGAACATAATTATTGTAAAAGTACAAAAACGAAGTCTGAGGGATTTTGGCCTGCATTGTATTAACAATTAAAACCGCCCTCTCACCAGTGGCAGTAATTGTAGCATTCCCCTGTTTTATAAATCACACAACACTTATTTTTAAATTACGGAACTTCTACAGTATTAAGACTTAAACAGGTACTAGCACGACATTTAAAAGAAAAACAAAAATATTTCAAAACCAAACTCTTAGAAAATACCGATTCTTTGATCGCACTACAATTGTGTAATGAAGGATGTGTGGGTTGTTCGATATATGTAAGCTCCAGGGAGACAATACTTTCAAAACATCTCTTAAAATGCAAGAAATAAAGAGACCAATAGGTCATGTCAAAATTTAATGTAATCGTAACAAAATGAGTCCAATGCAAAAGGACCCATGAGCTTATGCCACTCCAATACAAACTCCAGCGGGCACGGAAGTGAATATTAATTATATCATGATAAATATAAATCCTAGAAAGCAGTTTAGAGAATCGCCGTGATTGAAGTTTGCCACGACATGCTGACAATTCTTTATGATTGTTGCACTCGATGTCAAACACCCTTCGCCCACGTGTTGGTGGAAGTAAAAGTCTTTTGTGCACCAGCCAGTTGATAATCAATTTCTTTCCTCGTTTCATGCTTGGCAACCGCATGAAAACTAGACACAAACACCTGTGTGACAGCTGGAAAGCCCGCGCAGTAATACTAGTGCCGCCATCGCGATATACTGTCATACATGGAAACCCAGCACCGACTAAAAACCCTTTTAAAATATGCAGCGCACACATCGATATTTTCCACAAACACAGCGATTGCTTTTTAAAACGTCAATGAAACAATTTGAGGAACATGTTTTGGAGAACATAAAATCTTGGATGACTCTCCTACTCTCCCCTTGAGCCAATGATTCTCTCACTGTCTAACAGTGACTGGGAAGCGGACGGCACGCGGGTTTAATCAAAACACAAAAAGGAAAGCCTTCCAAAAGATAATGATCTATCTGCACAAGCGTCTGAGATAACAGCTGAGCCTCAGCATGTCTATCTCTCTGAACCTGTCCTGATTCTTTCACACGAGTCTATCAGGAGAGACAAGATGATAAAGGGGAGGAAGGGGACAAGGTATTTGTTGCAGTAAACAGACAAATTGTAGATTGAATGTTGGGAGAAGATGCGGTCCTTTTACCCAGGCCCGAATAACTGTTAGTGACAGGCAGCAGACAAAGAAATGTATCCGTGAGACAGATATTGGACCAGAAACACAGAATGAGATAGAAAGGCAGAGTGAAATACACAGACAAGGAGAGAAACAGAGAAAGATAGAGGCACATGGGGACAGAAACACAGCCAGAAAATACAGATAAGGTGAGAAACAGAGGCTTCGATTTTAACCCCCGATGGGCAGGAAAGGGTCGGGCGTGGGGTGAAAATCTTGAACTTTGAAATTCCGCCCCCAACGCGCCATATTAACGGCGTCGATTCACAGCCTAGACAAGGCTCCCGCTAAAAGCAGGAGGGCCGACTGAAGAAGCAAAGGTCGCAGCCCTATGATGTCATCGGCACCGACACAATATTAATGTCAAGGCAGGGGGAGTCCCGCACTGTCTGGGAGTTTGGGAAGTTTTTATTTAAATGAGCCCCTGCCAGTCTCCACATTCCCGACCTGTCTGGGCTCACGGGCAGCCTTCCCAACCCCCCGTAAAAATCGAGGTCAGAGAGGCAGATGGGAATAGAAGCACGGTGAAAGGGAAAACACAGACAAAAGCAGTAAGAGACAGACACAGGGACAGAAACACAGAGAGAGAAATAGATGAGGGCAGAAACAGTGGGGAAAACAGACAGAAATAGAAACAGAGAGTCACACAACACAGAATGAGAGGCAGAATTGTAGTCAGATAAGTCAGTGGCAAGTTGGATCCAAAATTGGCTCAGTGGCAGGAAGCAAGGGTAATGGTCGACATAACAACAGAAAACGCTGGAAAAACTCAGCAGGCCAGGCAGCATCCGTAGAGAGAGAAAGAGAGTTGACGTTTCAGGTCGATGACCTTTCATCAGACAGGTGTTTTTGGGACTGGAAGGCTGTTTCCAGTGGGGTTCTGCAGGGCTC
Organism: Squalus acanthias; assembly: GCA_030390025.1. Classification (NCBI taxonomy): domain Eukaryota; kingdom Metazoa; phylum Chordata; class Chondrichthyes; order Squaliformes; family Squalidae; genus Squalus; species Squalus acanthias. The sequence continues at coordinate 879 of JASTWF010002822.1, read as the reverse complement.
AGTACTGGGTCCTTTGCTTTTGTGGGTGCTGAGAACTTTTTTCACCCAGAGGGTGGTGGGGGTCTGGAACTCACTGCCTGAAAGGATGGTAGAGGCAGAAACCCTCATTGCATTTAAAAAGTACTTGAAGTGCTGTAACCTACAGGGCTACAGACCAAGAGCTGGAAAGTGGGATTAGGCTGGATAGTTTGCTTTCAGCCGGCACAGACACGATGGGCCGAATGGCCTCCTTCTGTGCCATAAATTTCTATGATTCTATATACAGAGACAGCAATGTGGAGTAAGACTGAGTGACTCAAATGTACAATAAAGCAGACAGACAGTGACTAATAGATAAAAACAAGGAGACAGCCACAGATAAAAACAACAACAACTTGTATTTCTATAGCGCCTTTAATGTAGTAAAACGTCCCGCGGCGCTTCACAGGACTGTCATCAGACAAAATATGACACCGAGCCGCAAACAGATATTAGGACATGACGACCAAAAGCTTGGTTAAAGAGGTAGGTTTTAAGGAGCATCTCAAAGAGAGACAGATACACAGATAAATTGAGACACATATATACAAATATAGGGAAATACACAGACTGAGAAACAGACATAGAATTAGGAAGAGATACAGAATAAGGGACATAGTGACAGACATACATTAAGACAAAGATGGACAAGAGTATGGTACAGCGAAGGACATACAGCAACTGAGAAGGAGAAAGAAATGCATATAGAAACAGTGAGATACAGATACCATCAGTTCAAAGTAAATAGGAACTGGCAGAGTGATATGGTAACTGGTAGTTAGAGACTGAGTAACAGTCGCTGGCAACGTGATACCGAGCCTGGGGGACCGGGGGGCACCGAGACCGGGGGCAGCGGGGGGG
>JASTWF010002821.1:0-16351 GCA_030390025.1 Squalus acanthias | reverse complement strand
TTTTGAGTGAGGGGAGAGAGTGTTCAGTGAGGGGAGAGAGTGTTCAGTGGGGGAGAGAGTGTTCAGTGAGGGGAGAGAGTGTTCAGTGAGGGGAGAGTGTGTTCAGTGAGGGGAGAGAGTGTTCAGTGAGGGGAGAGTGTGTTCAGTGAGGGGAGAGAGTGTTCAGTGAGGGGAGAGAGTGTTCAGTGAGGGGAGAGAGTGTTCAGTGAGGGGGAGAGAGTGTTCAGTGAGGGGAGAGTGTGTTCTGTGAGGTGAGAGAGTGTTCAGTGAGGGGGAGAGTGTGTCCAGTGAGGGGAGAGAGTGTTCAGTGAGGGGAGAGAGTGTTCAGTGAGGGGGGAGAGTGTTCAGTGAGGGGAGAGAGTGTTCAGTGGGGGGAGAGAGTGTTCAGTGAGGGGAGAGAGTGTTCAGTGAGGGGAGAGTGTGTCCAGTGAGGGGAGAGAGTGTTCAGTGACTGGGACCATGCAGACACTGAGACAACGTATGAACGGACACCGCGCAACAATCACCAGGCAGGAGTGTTCCCTCCCAGTCGGGGAACACTTCAGCAGTCAAGGACATTCAGCCTCGGATCTGCGGGTAAGCGTTCTCCAAGGCGGCCTTGGAGACACACGACAACGCAAAATCATCGAGCAGAAACTGATAGCCAAGGTCCGCACTCATGAGGACGGCCTCAACCGGGATCTTGGGTTTATGTCACGATACATGACGTGATCCAGACTCGAGTCGTCGTTGGCTTGTTCACAGATGTGATTCCCAGTAAAAAAGTAAAAATTTTGAAGTTTATCGTTTTACATACCGACTGCAGCTTTTGACACATTAGACCCCCTGTAACTCCACCTCATTGTCTCAGTTGTATCTTGCTATGTCTTTGATGTGTTGCCTTCCTGGCTGACCTGATTGCCTTTTGTCACACCTCGGCAGATAAACAGTCAGGATGATTAAATGTAGTCGTCTGCCATTGTAAGTTACACATGCATTGTTCTCTATCTATATATGCTTTGTCGATTCTGAATTCTTCACTTCACCTGACGAAGGGGCCACGAAAGCTCCGAAAGCTCATAATTTTAAATAAAACTGTTGGACTATAACCTGATGTTGTGCGACTTCTCATTTTTTTTTGATGTTGTGAAGTTTGTTATTTTTTTGTGGAACTGCATTTCCCAGCCTCCCCCCGCGGGCTGGGTGCGGACATGCGCAGTGCGAGCAGGGGCGGGGCCAGTGGGGGCAGGCAGGGCCCGGATGAGCTAGTCGGCCGGGGAGGGCAGCACTCGGAGGCGAGAGCAATGCTGGCGCTGTGGAGACAGGGGCTGCGGGCGGTGAGTCTGGGAGTGGGACAGGGACACACTGTTTCTCCCCGGGCACTGGGATACACTGTATCCCCCGGCAATAGACTCTCTCAACCCGGCTCTGAGACACAGAGAGAGAGAGAGAGACTGGGGGATCGAGCGCTGCCCACAGACTGCAACCGGGCAAAGGACACAGCACGTGTCTCTCTCTCCATGGGACTGAGTGTTTCAGTGAGCTACTGGGAGCTGCAGTAGATAGAGTGTGTGTGTGTGAGTGAGATTGTGTGAGTGAGAGAGAGTGTGTGATTGAGTGAGTGAGAGTGTGTGATTGAGTGAGTGAGAGTGTGTGATTGAGTGAGTGAGAGAGAGTATGACCTCTGTTTGTGTGTCTCACTCTCTCCCTCTCTCTCTCTCACTTTTTCTATCACTCTCTCTCTCTCACACATACTTTCTCTCTCTTTTCTCTCTCTCTCTCTAAATGATGCAACTTCATTGGGACTTCCATCAGCTCCCAGGACTAGAATAAACCTCAAATAAACTCTCTTCAGCTCCCCATCCCGGAATAGAGTGCAGAGACAGTGCAGCGGAACTGTACTGGGAGCTTTACTCTGTATCTAACCCCGTGCTGTACCTGCCCTGGGAGTGTTTGATGGGACAGTGTAGAGGGAGCTTTACTCTGTATCTAACCCCGTGCTGTACCTGCCCTGGGAGTGTTTGATGGGGACAGTGTAGAGGGAGCTTTACTCTGTATCTAACCCGTGCTGTACCTGCCCTGGGAGTGTTTGATGGGACAGTGTAGAGGGAGCTTTACTCTGTATCTAACCCATGCTGTACCTGCCCTGGGAGTGCTTGATAGGGCAGTACTGAGGGTGTACTGCACTGTTGGAGGGCCAGTGCTGAGGGAGCGCTACGCTGTCGGAGGGGCAGTTCTGAGGGAGCGCTGCACTGTCGGAGGGGCAGTATTGAGGGAGCGCTGCACTGTTGGAGGGGCAGTATTGAGGGAGTGCTGCACTGTTGGAGGGGTAGTGCTGAGGGAGCGCCGCACTGTCGGAGGGGCAGTACTGAGGGAGTGCCGCACTGTCGGAGGGGCAGTACTGAGGGAGCGCCGCACTGTCGGAGGGGCGGTACTGAGGGAGCGCCGCACTGTCGGAGGGGCAGTACTGAGAGAGTGCCGCACAGTCGGAGGGGCAGTACTGAGGGAGCGCCGCACTGTCGGAGGGGCAGTACTGAGGGAGCGCCGCACTGTCGGAGGGGCAGTACTGAGGGAGCGCCGCACTGTCGGAGGGGCAGTACTGAGGGAGTGCTGCACTGTCGGAAGTGCTGTCTTTCAGGATGAGACGATAAACTGAGGCCCTGTCTGCTCTCTCAGTTGGAAGTAAAAGATCCCACGGCCACTATTTCTCCCCGGTGTCCTGGGGCCAATATTTATACCTCGACCAACATCGCTAAAAAACAGATTCAGTGGTCGTACATTTCAGTTGCTATTTGTGAGATCATGCTTCTTTTTATTTGTTCCTGGGATGTGGGCGTCGCTGGCAAGGCCAGCGTTTATTGCCCATCCCTAGTCGCCCCTTGAGAAGGTGGTGGTGAGCCGCCGCCTTGAACCGCTGCAGTCCGTGTGGTGAAGGTGCTCCCACAGTGCTGTTAGGGAAGGAGTTCCAGGATTGTGACCCAGCGACGATGAAGGAAAGGCGATATATTTAAAGTCGGGATGGTGTGTGATTTGGAGGGGAACTTGGAGGTGGTGGTGTTCCCGTGCGCCTGCTGCCCTTGTCCTTCTAGGTGGAAGAGGTCGCGGGTTTGGGAGGTGCTGCCGAAGAAGCCTTGGCGAGTTGCTGCAGTGCATCTTGTAGATGGTACACACTGCAGCCACGGTGCGCCGGTGGTGGAGGGAGTGAATGTTTAAGGTGGTGGATGGGGTGCCGATCAAGCGGGCTGCTTTGTCCTGGATGGTGTCAAGCTTCTTGAGTGTTGTTGGAGCTGCACTCATCCAGGCAAGTGGAGAGTATTCCATCACACTCCTTACTTGTGCCTTGTAAATGGTGGAAAGGCTTTGGGGAGTCAGGAGGTGAGACACTCGCCGCAGAATACCCAGCCTCTGACCTGCTCTTGTTGCCACAGTATTTATGTGGCTAGTCCAGTTAAGCTTCTGGTCAATGGTGACCCCCCAGGATGTTGATGGTGGGGGATTTGGCGATGGTAATGCCGTTGAATGTCAAGGGCCGGTGGTTAGACACTCGCTTGTTGGAGATAGTCATTGCCCGGCACTTTTGTGGCGTGAATGTTACCTGCCACTTATCAGCCCAAGCCTGAATGTCGTCCAGGTCTTGCTGCATGCGGGCATGGACTGCTTCATTATGTGAGGAGTTGCGAATGGCACTGAACACTGTGCAGTCATCGGCGAACATCCCCATTTCCGACCTTATTTTGGGGGAAAGGTCATTGATGAAGCAGCTGAAGATGGTTGGGCCTAGGACACTGCCCTGAGGAACTCCTGCAGCGATGTCCTGGGGCTGAGATGATTGACCTCCAACCACCACAACCATCTTCCTTTGTGCTAGGTATGACTCCAGCCAGTGGAGAGTTTTCCCCCCCGATTCCCATTGACTTCAGTTTTACTAGGGCTCCTTGATGCCACACTCGGTGAAATGCTGCCTTGATGTCAAAGGGCAGTCACTCTCACCTCACCTCTGGAATTCAGCTCCTTTGTCCATGTTTGGTTATTGGTTATTGGTAAGTGCTGCTGATAGCACTGTCGATGACACCTTCCATCACTTTGCTGATGATTGAGAGTAGACTGATGGGGCGGTAATTGGCTGGGTTGGATTTGTCCTGTTTTTTGTGGACAGGACATACCTGGGCAGTTTTCCACATTGTCGGACAGATGCCAATGTTGTAGCTGTACTGGAACAGCTTGGCTAGAGGCGCGGCTAGTTCTGGAGCACAAGTCTTCAGCACGACAGCCAGGATGTTGTCGGGGCCCATAGCCTTTGCTGTATCCAGTGCACTCAGCCGTTTCTTGATATCACGTGGAGTGAATCGAATTGGCTGAAGACTGGCTTCTGTGATGGTGGGGATCTCGGGAGTAGGCCGATATGGATCATCCACTTGGCACTTCTGGCTGAAGATGGTTACAAACGCTTCAGCCTTGTCTTTTGTACTCGTGCTGGGCTCCACCATCATTGAGGAAGGGGATATTCATGGAGCCTCCTCCTCCCGTTAGTTGTTTAATGGTCCACCACCATTCATGACTGGATGTGGCAGGACTGCAGAGCTTTGATCTGATCCGTTGATTGTGGGATCGCTTAGCCCTGTCTATAGCATGCTGCTTCTGCTTTTTAGCATGCATGTAGTCCTGTGTTGCATCTTCCCCAAGTTGGCACCGCATTTTTAGGTACGCCTGGTGCTGCTCCTGGCATGCTCTTCTACACTCCTTATTGAACCAGGGTTGGTCCCCTGGCTTGATGGTAATGGTAGAGTGAGGGATATGCCGGGCCATGAGGTTACAGATTATGGTGGAATACAATTCTGCTGCTGCTGATGGTCCACAGCGCCTCATGGATGCTCAGTTTTGAGCTGCTAGATCTGTTCTGAATCTATCCCATTTAGCACGGTGGTAGTGCCATGCAACACGATGGAGGGTGTCCTCAGTGTGAAGATGGGATTTTAGTCTCCACAAGGACTGTGCGGTGGTCACTGCTACCAATGCTGTCATGGCCAGATGCACCTGCGACAGGTAGATTGGTGAGGACGAGGTCAAGTAGGTTTTTCCCTCGTGTTGGTTCTCTCACCACCTGCCACAGTCCTAGTCTGGCAGCTGTGTCCTTCAGGACTCAGCCAGCTTGGTCAGTAGTGGTGCTACCGAGCCACTCTTGGTGATGGACACTGAAGTCCCCCACCCAGAGTACATTCTGTGCCCTTGCTACTCTCAGTGCTTCTTCCAAGTGGTGTTCAGCATGGAGGAGTACTGATTCATCAGCTGAGGGAGGGTGGTAGGTGGTAATCAGCAGGAGGTTTCCTCGCCCATGCTTGACCTGAAGCCATGAGACTTCATGGGGTCCAGAGTCAATGTTGAGGACTCCTAGGGCCACTCCTTCCCGACTGTATATCACTGTGCCGCCACCCCTGGTGGGTCTGTCCTGCCGGTGGGACAGGACATACCATGGGATGGTGATAGAGGAGTTTGGGACATTGGCTGAAAGGTATGATTCTGTGAGTATGACTGTGTCTGGACTAGTCTGTGGGACAGCTCTCCCAATTTTGGTGCAAGTCCCCAGATGTTGGTGAGGAGGACTTTGCTGGGTCAACTGGGCTGGGTGTGCCGTTGCCATGGCCGGTGCCGAGGTCGATGGCGGGTGGTCTGTCCGGTTTTATTCTTTGTGTTTCTGTCGGAGGGTCAGTACTGATGGAGCGCCGTACTGTCGGAGGGGCAGTACTGAGGGAGCGCCACACTGTCGGAGGGGCAGTACTGAGGGAGCGCCGCACTGTCAGAGGGGCAGTACTGAGGGAGCGCCATACTGTCGGAGGGGCGGTACTGAGGGAGCGCCGCACTGTCGGAGGGGCAGTACTGAGGGAGTGCTGCACTGTCGGAGGGGCAGTACTGAGGGAGCACCGCGCTGTCGGAGGGGCAGTACTGAGGGAGCGCTGCACTGTCAGAGGGGCAGTACTGAGGGAGCGCCGCGCTGTCGGAGGGGCAGTACTGAGGGAGCGCCGCACTGTCGGAGGGGCAGTACTGAGGGAGCGCCGCGCTGTCGGAGGGGCAGTACTGAGGGAGTGCCGTACTGTCAGAGGTGCCGTGCTTTGGATGAGACGTTAAACCGAGGCCCCATCTGCTCTCAGGTGGACGCAAAAGATCCCATGGCACTATTTCGAAGAAGAGCAGGGGAGTTATCCCCGGTGTCCTGGGGCCAATATTTATCACTCAACCAACATAATGAAAACAGATAATCTGGTCATTATCACATTGCTGTTTGTGGGAGCTTGCTGTGTGCAAATTGTCTGCTGCGTTTCCCACATTACAACAGTGACCACACTTCAAAAAAAGTACTTCATTGGCTGGGAAGCGCTTTGGGGACGTCCGGTGGTCGTGAAAGGCACTTTATAAAATCCAAGTCTTTCTTTGCTTCCTTCTTTTCTTTGCTTTTTTCCTCCTTTCCTTTTCTTTCCTTTTTCCTTTTCCTTCTCTCTCTCTCTCTCTCTCTCTCTCTCTCTCTCTTTCTCTCTTCCATTACCATAACCGCTATGCTGCCGTGCGCAAATAGGATTCTGTGTTTGCTTACAAGAAGACAGGAGATGATTTGGATGTGATGTGTGAGGTGTTGTATAAGCCCACGGTTGTGTTTCCTGTATTGTGTGACCTCTCGTTACTCCAATCCCTTTGCCGGTGAAAAGGGTAATGAGTTTGAAGTTTAAGTCTCCTGGACAGCTATCTGTGGTGTACTTTGACTCCTAATATTGCCTGACAGCATGGTGATATTCAGGAAGGTTTTTTTAAATATTGCAGCCCTTCAGATCGCTGGATGTAAAAGATCCCACGGCCACTATTTCGAAGAAGAGCAGGGTGTCTTGGGGCCAATATTTATCCCTCAACCAACATCGCTAAAACGTAGGTGATCTGGTCGCTGTTTGTGGGATCTTGCTGTGCGCAAATTGGCTGCCGCGTTTCCTACATTACAACAGTGACTACACTTCAACAAAAAAGTACTTCATTGGCTGTGAAGCGCTTTGGGATGTCCTGAGGTGGTGAAAGGCGCGGGAGAAATGGATGTTGTGTTTCATTAAGAGATCGCCTCTGAGTCAGAAGGTCGTGGGTTCGAGCCCCCACACCAGAGACTCGAGCCCCATAATCCAGGCTGACACTCCCCGGTGTCAGTACCGAGGGAGCACCGCACTGTCGGAGGGGCAGTACTGAGGGAGCGCCGCACTGCCAGAGGGGCAGTACTGAGGGAGTGCCGCACTGTCGGAGAGGCAGTACTGAGGGAGCGCCGCACTGTCAGAGGGGCGATACTGAGGGAGCGCTGCACTGTCGGAGGGGCGGTACTGAGAGAGCGCCGCACTGTCGGAGGGGCAGTACTGAGGGAGCGCCGCACTGTCGGAGGGGCAGTACTGAGGGAGCGCCGCACTGCCAGAGGGGCAGTACTGAGGGAGCGCCGCACTGTCGGAGGGGCAGTACTGAGGGAGCGCCGCACTGTCGGAGGGGCAGTACTGAGGGAGCGCCGCACTGTCGGAGGGGCAGTACTGAGGGAGCGCCGCACTGTCGGAGGGGCAGTACTGAGGGAGCGCCGCACTGTCGGAGGGGCAGTACTGAGGGAGCGCCGCACTGTCGGAGGGGCAGTACTGAGGGAGCCCCGCACTGTCGGAGGGGCAGTACTGAGGGAGCGCCGCACTGTCGGAGGGGCAGTACTGAGGGAGCGCCGCACTGTCGGAGGGGCAGTACTGCGGGAGCGCCGCACTGTCAGAGGGGCAGTACTGAGGGAGCCCCGCACTGTCGGAGGGGCAGTGCTGAGGGAGCGCCGCACTGTCAGAGGGGCGATACTGAGGGAGCGCCGCACTGTCGGAGGGGCAGTACTGAGGGAGCGCCGCACTGTCGGAGGGGCAGTACTGAGGGAGCGCCGCACTGTCGGAGGGGCAGTACTGAGGGAGCGCCGCACTGTCGGAGGGGCAGTACTGAGGGAGCGCCGCACTGTCGGAGGGGCAGTACTGCGGGAGCGCCGCACTGTCAGAGGGGCAGTACTGAGGGAGCCCCGCACTGTCGGAGGGGCAGTACTGAGGGAGCGCCACACTGTCGGTGGGGCAGTACTGAGGGAGCGCCGCACTGTCGGAGGGGCTGCCTGGATTATGGGGCTCAAGTCTCTGGAGTGGGGGCTCAAACCCACGATCTTCAGACTCGGAGGCGAGGGTGACATTCATCAAGTATGAAACACTTTGGCTTGTTCCTGTTAGACCCGACGATAAGATGTTCTATAACTGAGAGGGGCGCTCTCTAATTGAATTGCTGGTCTATTTCTGTTTTGCCACGAGCTATAATCTTGCTTTAATTATAATCCCATGGTCCGATGGGCACCACTCCCTCCAGCAGATTTGCCAAACTCCCCTTGTATATCAGATGACATCGTTCAATGTGGATAGTTAAAAAATTGGTTAAAGTTTAAGTTGAAAGACAGACTCGCATTTCTCCAGCCCCTTTCACCACCTCAGGACATCCCAAAGCGATTCACAGTCAATGAAGTAGTTTTTTTTGAAGTGTAGTCACTGTTGTAATGTAGGAAACGCGGCAGCCAATTTGCGCACAGCAAGCTCCCACAAACAGCGACGCGATAAATGACCAGATCGTCTCTTTTTTTAGTGATGTTGGTTGAGGGATAAATATTGGCCCCAGGACACCGGGGAAGAACGCCCCTCCCGCCCCCCCGCTCTTCTTCGAAATAGTGGCCGTGGGATCTTTTACGTCCACCTGAGATGCTCATTAACATCGCACCGCCCCCAGACCCTCATTTACATAGTCCCCGCCTTGGCGCTAATTAACATTGCCCCGCCCCCAGGCGTGCATTATCATAATCCCGCCCCCAGGCACTCATTACCATTGTCCCGCCCCCAGGCTCATTAGCCCCCCCCCCCCCCCAGGTGCTCATTAACCTGCCCCCCCAGGCACTCATTAACATAGCTCCGCCCTCCAAAAAGTCCAGTTCCGGTGAATTCCCTGGAGCTGCTTTGGTGTAAGTTTTATTTCCCGGATATTTATTGCGCTCGGACCCAAACATATGCGTCAAGAGTTTGGGGCAACACGGTGGCATAGTGGTTAGCACTGTTGCCTCACAGCGCCAGGGACCCGGGTTCGAATCCGGCCTCGGGTGACTGTGTGGAGTTTGCACATTCTCCCCGTGTCTGCGTGGGTTTCCTCCAGGTGCTCCGGTTTCCTACCACAGTCCAAAGATGTGCGGGTTAGGTTGATTTGGCTATGATAAATTGACCCTTAGTGTGTTAGGGGGGATTAAATACGTGGGGCTACGGGGATAGGGTGGGATATGTGTCGGTGCAGGCTCGATGGGCCGAAATGGCCTCTATCTGCACTGTGGGGATTCTGTGATTCTGTGGGTGTTATTTTTATCCCAGCGATTGGATTTTATTTCTCCTCCGTGGCTCCTAAACATGTATTTTTCTGTTACTTTATAGCGTTAGAATTAAGAGCATTAAAAATTGAGCAACACCCTCAATCGCATTTTCATGCTTTATGTGCATAAGTGATGGGCTCATGAATTAACTTCAAACTTTAATTTTCATCTTTAAAGACTTAGCATTTCTTCAGTGCCTTTCGTGACCTCAAAGCGATTCACAGCCAATAAAGTACTTTTTGAAGTGTTGTAATGTAGGAAACGAGGCAGCCAATTCGCGCACAGCAAGCTCCCACAAACAGCAATGTGATAAATGACCGGATCATCTGTTTTAGTGATGGTGGGTGAGGGTTAAATATTGGCCCCAGGGCACCGGGGAGAACTCCCCCCTGCTCTTCTTCGAAATAGTGGCCGTGGGATCATTTACGTCCACCTGAGAGAGCAGACGGGGCCTCGGTTTAACGTCTCATCCAACAAACGGCCCCTCCGACAGTGCGGCGCTCCCTCAGTACTGCCCCTCCGACAATGCGGCGCTACCTCAGTACTGCCCCTCCGACAGTGCGGCGCTCCCTCAGCACTGCCCCTCCGACATTGCGGCGCTCCCTCAGTACTGACCCTTTGACAGTGCGGCGCTCCCTCAGTACTGCCCCTCCAACAGTGCGGTGCTCCCTCAGTACTGCCCCTCCAACAGTGCGGCGCTCCCTCAGTATCGCCCCTCCGACAGTGCGGTGCTCCCTCAGCACTGCCCCTCCGACATTGCGGCGCTCCCTCAGTACTGACCCTTTGACAGTGCGGCGCTCCCTCAGTACTGCCCCTCCAACAGTGCGGTGCTCCCTCAGTACTGCCCCTCCAACAATGCGGTGCTCCCTCAGTACTGCCCCTCCGACAGTGCGGCGCTCCCTCAGTACTGCCCCTCCAACAATGCGGTGCTCCCTCAGTACTGACCCTTTGACAGTGCGGCGCTCCGTCAGTATCGCCCCTCCGACAGTGTGGCGCTCCCTCAGTACTGCCCCTCCGACAGTGCGGCGCTCCCTCAGTATCGCCCCTCCGACAGTGTGGCGCTCCCTCAGTACTGCCCCTCCGACAGTGCGGTGCTCCCTCAGCACTGCCCCTCCGACAGTGCGGCGCTCCCTCAGTATCGCCCCTCCGACAGTGCGGCGCTCCCTCAGTACTGCCCCTCCGACAGTGCGGCGCTCCCTCAGTATCGCCCCTCCGACAGTGCGGCGCTCCCTCAGTACTGCCCCTCCAACAGTGCGGCGCTCCCTCAGTACTGCCCCTCCGACAGTGCGGCGCTCCCTCAGCACTGCCCCTCTGACAGTGCGGCGCTCCCTCAGCAATGCCCCTCCGATAGTGCGGCGCTCCCTCAGCAATGCCCCTCCGACATCACTAAAACAGATGATCTGGTCATTGATCACATTGCTGTTTGTGGGAGCTTGCTGTGCGCAAATTGGCTGCCGCGTTTCCTACATTACAACAGCGACCACACTTCAAAAAAAGGACTTCACTGGCTGTGATGCGCTTTGGGACGTCCTGAGGTGGTGAAAGGGGACGGAGAAATGCGAGTTCGTTCTGTCTGTAGCGGACTGCATTTGATCGATACTGTTTGGTGTTCTCCTCCCCCTCCGCTAGCTGCTGATAGCGGAGGGGGGCGGGCGACCTTAGCAGGGAAGAGATTGGTTTGCCTGCACACTTGACCTCAGTCAGGTCGTTATCTGGGAGAGTGCGGAATGCGACCGCAGCACTGGTGGGGGGGGGGGGGCGTATCGGGGAGTGTAGGGGTTCTGTTACTGGACCGGTAATCCTGAAACCTGGGCTAATAATCCCGGAGAATGTGAGTTCGAATCCCACCGTGGCTAGAAAGGGAACTGGAATCCAGTTTTTCAAAAACACAACAACTCCCATTGATAATGTAGTAAAACATCCCAAGGGCGCTTCACAGGAGCGTAAATCAGTCAAAATTCAACACCGATCCACATCAGGAGATATTAGGGCAGGTGACTAAAAGCTTGGTCGAAGAGGGAGGTTTTAAGGAGCGTCTTAAAGCAGGAGAGAGAGAGAGCGAGGCGGAGAGGTTTAGGGAGGGAATTCCAGAGCTTAGGGCCCAGGCAGCTGAATGCACGGCCGCCAATGGTGGAGCGATGGAAATCGGGGGATGGACAAGAGGGCAGAATTAGAGGAGAGCAGAGATCTGGGGGGGTTGGAGGAGGTTACAGAGATAGGGAGGGTTGTAGGGGGCTGGAGGAGGTTACAGAGATAGGGAGGGTTGTAGGGGGCTGGAGGAGGTTACAGAGATAGGGAGGGTTGTAGGGGGCTGGAGGAGGTTACAGAGATAGGGAGGGTTGTAGGGGGCTGGAGGAGGTTACAGAGATAGGGAGGGTTGTAGGGGGCTGGAGGAGGTTACAGAGATAGGGAGGGTTGTAGGGGGCTAGAGGAGGTTACAGAGATAGGGAGGGTTGTAGGGGGCTGGAGGAGGTTACAGAGATAGGGAGGGTTGTAGGGGCTGGAGGAGGTTACAGAGATAGGGAGGGTTGTAAGGGCTGGAGGAGGTTACAGAGATAGGGAGCGTTGTAGGGGCTGGAGGAGGTTACAGAGATAGGGAGCGTTGTAGGGGGCTGGAGGAGGTTACAGAGATGGGGAGGGTTGTAGGGGCTGGAGGAGGTTACAGAGATAGGGAGTGTTGTAGGGGCTGGAGGATGTTACAGAGATAGGGAGGGTTGTAGGGGCTGGAGGAGGTTACAGAGATAGGGAGGTGTGTAGGGGGCTGGAGGAGGGTACAGAGATAGGGAGGGTTGTAGGGGCTGGAGGAGGTCACATAAGAACATAAATAGGAACAGGAGGAAGCCATTCGGCCCCTCGAGCCTGCTCCGCCATTCAATAAGATTATGGCTGATCTTCGATCTCAGCTCCACTTTCCCGCCCGATCCCCATATCCCTCGATTCCCGTACAGCCCAAAAATCTATCGATCTCAGCCTTGAATATACTCAATGACTGAGCCTCCACAGCCCTCTGGGGTAGAGAATTCCAAAGATTCACAGCCCTCTGAGTGAAGAAATTCCTCCTCATCTCAGTCCTAAATGTCCGACCCCTTATCCTGAGACTGTGACCCCTGGTTCTAGACTCTCCAGCCAGGGGGGAAACAGCCTCTCAGCATCTACCCTGCCAATCCCCCTCAGAATCTCATGTTTCAGTGAGATCACCTCTCATTCTTCCAAACTCCAGAGAGTATAAGCCTAGTCTACTCAATCTCTCCTCATAGGACAGCACCTCTCATCCCATTCTAGTGAACCTTCGTTGCACTCCCTGTAAGGCAAGTATATCCTTCCTCGGGTAAGGAGACCAAAACTGTGCACAGTACTCCAGGTGTGGTCTCACCAAGGCCCTGTATAACTGTAGCAAGACTTCCTTACTCTTCTACTCAAACCCCCTTGCAATAAAGGCCAGCGTACGATTTGCCTTCCTAATTGCTTGCTGTACCTGCGTGATAACTTTGTGATTCGTGTAGGACACCCCTGAACACCAGCATTTACCAGTCTCGCACCTTTTAAAAAAAATATTCTTCTCTATTCTTCCTACCAAAGTGGATTAACCTCACATTTCCCCACATTATATTCCATCTTGCCGAATCACTTAACCGGCCTATATCCCTTTGCAGGCTCTTTGAGTCCTCCTCACATCTTACTGTCCCAACTAGCTTTGTATCATCAGCAAACTTCGATATATGACATTTGGTCCCCTCATCCAAATCATTGATGTAGATTGTAAATAGCTGAGGCCCAAGCACTGATCCTTGCGGTACCCCCACTAGTTACAGCCTGCCAACCCGAAAGTGACCCGTTTATCCCTGCTCTCTGTTTTCTGTCCGTTAACCGATCCTCAGTCCATGCTCGTATATTACCCCCCGACCCCATGAGAGCGCGAGCGATCGATCGATATGGATATCTGGAGTGCGTCAGCTCATCACACGAACGTTGGAGTCTTGGCACACCTCGGTTGAATAATGGAGCAGTGTGGAGTGAGATCACAGAGCATGGCAGATGTGTAGTTGAGAGCTGGAATATAAATCCACCCGGACCCCTGCCTGTGGGTCCCGTGAGGCGGGGAGTGGAGAGGAATGGTTAGCGAGCAGGATCTGGCAAGAGTCGGGTCAATACCAAAATCATTCGGTATGTCTTAACATAAGAAAACAGCCAAGGAAGTGTAGTCACGCTTACAGGCAAACGCCAATTTGCGCACAGCAAGCTCCCACAAACAGCAATGTGAAAATTACCGGGTAATCTGTTTTATTTAGTGGTGTTGGTCGAGGGATTTAAATATTGACCCCAGGACACCAGGGAGAACTCCCCCCCTGCTCTTCTTCGAAATAGAAGCCGTGGGATCTTTTACGCCCTACAACCCTCCCTATCTCTGTCACCTCCTCCAGCCCCCTACAACCCTCCCTATCTCTGTAACCTCCTCCAGCCCCCTACAACCCTCCCTATCTCTGTAACCTCTTCCAGCTCCCTACAACCCTCCCTATCTCTGTAACCTCCTCCAGCCCCCTACAACCCTCCCTATCTCTGTAACCTCCTCCAGCCCCCTACAACCCTCCCTATCTCTGTAACCTCCTCCAGCCCTCTACAACCCTCCCTATCTCTGTAACCTCCTCCAGCCCCTACAACCCTCCCTATCTCTGTAACCTCCTCCAGCCCCTACAACCCTCCCTATCTCTGTAACCTTCTCCAGACCCCTACAACTCTCCCTATCTCTGTAACCTTCTCCAGACCCCTACAACTCTCCCTATCTCTGTAACCTCCTCCAGCCCCTACAACCCTCCCTATCTCTGTAACCACCTCCAGCCCAATACAACCCTCCCTATCTCTGTAACCTACTCGCCCCCCTACAACCCTCCCTATCTCTGTAACCTCCTCCAGCCCCCTACAACACTCCCTATCTCTGTAACCTCCTTCAGCCCCCTACAACCCTCCCTATCTCTGTAACCTCCTCCAGCCCCTACTACCCTCCCTATCTCTGTAACCTCCTCCAGCCCCCTACAACCCTCCCTATCTCTGTAACCTCCTTCAGCCCCCTACAACCCTCCCTATCTCTGTAACCTCCTCCAGCCCCCTACTACCCTCCCTATCTCTGTAACCACCTCCAGCCCCCGACAACCCTCCCTATCTCTGTAACCTCCTCCAGCCCCTACAACCCTCCCTATCTCTGTAACCTCCTCCAGCCCCCTACAACCCTCCCTATCTCTGTAACCTCCTCCAGCCCCCTACAACCCTCCCTGTCTCTGTAACCTCCTCCAGCCTCTACAACCCTCCCTATCTCTGTAACCTCCTCCAGCCCCCTACAACCCTCCCTATC
Organism: Squalus acanthias; assembly: GCA_030390025.1. Classification (NCBI taxonomy): domain Eukaryota; kingdom Metazoa; phylum Chordata; class Chondrichthyes; order Squaliformes; family Squalidae; genus Squalus; species Squalus acanthias. The sequence continues at coordinate 1,607 of JASTWF010002821.1, read as the reverse complement.
TCTGTACACTCCTCCAGCCACTACAACCCTCCCTATCTCTGTAACCTCCTCCAGCCCCCTACAACCGTCTCTATCTCTGTAACCTCCTCCAGCCCCCTACAACCCTCCCTATCTCTGTACACTCCTCCAGCCACTACAACCCTCCCTATCTCTGTAACCTCCTCCAGCCCCCTACAACCGTCTCTATCTCTGTAACCTCCTACAACCCTCCGAGATCTCTGCGCTCCTCCAATTCTGGCCTCTCGCGCAGCCCCCCCCCCCCGATTTCCATCGCTCCACCATTGGCGGCCGTGCCTTCAGCCACCTGGGCTCTAAGCTCTGGAATTCCTAAACCTCTCCGTCTCTCTCTCCTCCTTTTAAGACGCTCCTTAAAACCTACCTCTTTGACCAAGCTTTTGGTCACCTGTCCCTAATATCTCCTGATGTGGCTCGGTGTGGAATTTTCTCCTGTGAAGCGCCTTGGGAGGTTTCTACGACGTGAAAGCCGCTGTATCAATGAGACTTGTTACTGGGCGTTGAACTTGGGGAGCCAGTGGTGGAGGAGGGTGTTAAGCCTGGAGGTGATGGGCATCGATGATGTGGGTGAGGTGGAGGACGGAGTGGCCGGCTGGAGAATGGCTAAAGATGTGAGCAGATCTCGGCATTAGATCACTTCATACAGCGTAGAGGAGGCCATTCGGCCCATCGTGCCTGTGCCGGCTCTTTGAACGAGCTCTCCAATTAGTCCCGCTCCCCCCCCCCTGCTCTTTCCCCCGTAGCCCTGTGAATTTTTCCCCTTCAAGTATTTATCCAATTCTCCTTTTAAAAGTTACTATTGAATCTGCTTCCACCGCCCTTTCAGGCAGCACATTCCAGATCACAACAACTCGCTGCGTTAAAAACATTTCTCCTCATCTCTCCCTCTGGTTCTTTTGCTGATTATCTTAAATCTGTGTCCTCTGGTTACCGACCCTCCTGCCACTGGGAACAGTTTCTCCCTCTCTACTCGATCAAAACCCCTCGTAATTTTGAACGCCTCCATTAAATCTCCTCTTAACCTTCTCTGCTCGAAGGAGAACAACCTCAGCTTCTCCAGTCCCTCCACATAACTGAAGTCCCTCATCCCCTGGTACCATTCTGGTAAATCTCCCCCTTAACCTGCTCTAAGGAGAACAACCCCAGCTTCTCCAGGTAACTGAAGTCCCTCATCCCCTGGTACATTCTGGTCAATCTCCTCTGAACCTTCTCTGCTCCAAGGAGAACAACCCCAGCTTCTCCAGTCTCTCCACATAACTGAAGTCCCTCATCCCCTGGAACCATTCTGGTCAATCTGCTCCGCACCCTCTCCCAGGCCCCTGACATCCTTCCAAAAGTGCGGTGTTTAGAATTGGACACAATACTCCGGCCTGGGCCGAACCAGTGATTTTCTAAAAGGATCAGCTTTGTTGACCGGTGATTTGTCTCACTGATTGACTTTTAGGTCAATGATCTATGCGATGTTGCTCGACCGACGCGGAGATTGGAAGCAGCGAGGTTCTTGTTCCAGTTAGTGTGGTGATGTTTGGGGTTTGTCAGTGTGACTGACCACCACCACTGTGCATATGTCACTCCTGCAACATCTGTCTTTT
>JASTWF010002820.1:0-16389 GCA_030390025.1 Squalus acanthias | reverse complement strand
TTAGATACAGAGTAAAGCTCCCTCTACACTGTCCCATCAAACACTCCCAGGACAGGTACAGCACGGGTTAGATACAGAGTAAAGCTCCCTCTACACTGTCCCATCAAACACTCCCAGGGCAGGTACAGCACGGGTTAGATACAGAGTAAAGCTCCCTCTACACTGTCCCATCAAACACTCCCAGGGCAGGTACAGCACGGGGTTAGATACAGAGTAAAGCTCCCTCTACACTGTCCCATCAAACACTCCCAGGGCAGGTACAGCACGGGTTAGATACAGAGTAAAGCTCCCTCTACACTGTCCCATCAAACACTCCCAGGGCAGGTACAGCACGGGTTAGATACAGAGTAAAGCTCCCTCTACACTGTCCCATCAAACACTCCCAGGGCAGGTACAGCACGGGTTAGATACAGAGTAAAGCTCCCTCTACACTGTCCCATCAAACACTCCCAGGGCAGGTACAGCACGGGTTAGATACAGAGTAAAGCTCCCTCTACACTGTCCCATCAAACACTCCCAGGGCAGGTACAGCACGGGTTAGATACAGAGTAAAGCTCCCTCTACACTGTCCCATCAAACACTCCCAGGGCAGGTACAGCACGGGTTAGATACAGAGTAAAGCTCCCTCTACACTGTCCCATCAAACACTCCCAGGGCAGGTACAGCACGGGTTAGATACAGAGTAAAGCTCCCTCTACACTGTCCCATCAAACACTCCCAGGGCAGGTACAGCACGGGTTAGATACAGAGTAAAGCTCCCTCTACACTGTCCCATCAAACACTCCCAGGGCAGGTACAGCACGGGGTTAGATACAGAGTAAAGCTCCCTCTACACTGTCCCATCAAACACTCCCAGGGCAGGTACAGCACGGGTTAGATACAGAGTAAAGCTCCCTCTACACTGTCCCATCAAACACTCCCAGGGCAGGTACAGCACGGGTTAGATACAGAGTAAAGCTCCCTCTACACTGTCCCATCAAACACTCCCAGGGCAGGTACAGCACGGGTTAGATACAGAGTAAAGCTCCCTCTACACTGTCCCATCAAACACTCCCAGGGCAGGTACAGCACGGGTTAGATACAGAGTAAAGCTCCCTCTACACTGTCCCATCAAACACTCCCAGGGCAGGTACAGCACGGGTTAGATACAGAGTAAAGCTCCCTCTACACTGTCCCATCAAACACTCCCAGGGCAGGTACAGCACGGGTTAGATACAGAGTAAAGCTCCCTCTACACTGTCCCATCAAACACTCCCAGGGCAGGTACAGCACGGGTTAGATACAGAGTAAAGCTCCCTCTACACTGTCCCATCAAACACTCCCAGGGCAGGTACAGCACGGGTTAGATACAGAGTAAAGCTCCCTCTACACTGTCCCATCAAACACTCCCAGGGCAGGTACAGCACGGGTTAGATACAGAGTAAAGCTCCCTCTACACTGTCCCATCAAACACTCCCAGGGCAGGTACAGCACGGGTTAGATACAGAGTAAAGCTCCCTCTACACTGTCCCATCAAACACTCCCAGGGCAGGTACAGCACGGGTTAGATACAGAGTAAAGCTCCCTCTACACTGTCCCATCAAACACTCCCAGGGCAGGTACAGCACGGGTTAGATACAGAGTAAAGCTCCCTCTACACTGTCCCATCAAACACTCCCAGGGCAGGTACAGCACGGGTTAGATACAGAGTAAAGCTCCCTCTACACTGTCCCATCAAACACTCCCAGGGCAGGTACAGCACGGGTTAGATACAGAGTAAAGCTCCCTCTACACTGTCCCATCAAACACTCCCAGGGCAGGTACAGCACGGGTTAGATACAGAGTAAAGCTCCCTCTACACTGTCCCATCAAACACTCCCAGGGCAGGTACAGCACGGGTTAGATACAGAGTAAAGCTCCCTCTACACTGTCCCATCAAACACTCCCAGGGCAGGTACAGCACGGGTTAGATACAGAGTAAAGCTCCCTCTACACTGTCCCATCAAACACTCCCAGGGCAGGTACAGCACGGGTTAGATACAGAGTAAAGCTCCCTCTACACTGTCCCATCAAACACTCCCAGGGCAGGTACAGCACGGGTTAGATACAGAGTAAAGCTCCCTCTACACTGTCCCATCAAACACTCCCAGGGCAGGTACAGCACGGGTTAGATACAGAGTAAAGCTCCCTCTACACTGTCCCATCAAACACTCCCAGGGCAGGTACAGCACGGGTTAGATACAGAGTAAAGCTCCCTCTACACTGTCCCATCAAACACTCCCAGGGCAGGTACAGCACGGGTTAGATACAGAGTAAAGCTCCCTCTACACTGTCCCATCAAACACTCCCAGGGCAGGTACAGCACGGGTTAGATACAGAGTAAAGCTCCCTCTACACTGTCCCATCAAACACTCCCAGGGCAGGTACAGCACGGGTTAGATACAGAGTAAAGCTCCCTCTACACTGTCCCATCAAACACTCCCAGGGCAGGTACAGCACGGGTTAGATACAGAGTAAAGCTCCCTCTACACTGTCCCATCAAACACTCCCAGGGCAGGTACAGCACGGGTTAGATACAGAGTAAAGCTCCCTCTACACTGTCCCATCAAACACTCCCAGGGCAGGTACAGCACGGGTTAGATACAGAGTAAAGCTCCCTCTACACTGTCCCATCAAACACTCCCAGGGCAGGTACAGCACGGGTTAGATACAGAGTAAAGCTCCCTCTACACTGTCCCATCAAACACTCCCAGGGCAGGTACAGCACGGGTTAGATACAGAGTAAAGCTCCCTCTACACTGTCCCATCAAACACTCCCAGGGCAGGTACAGCACGGGTTAGATACAGAGTAAAGCTCCCTCTACACTGTCCCATCAAACACTCCCAGGGCAGGTACAGCACGGGTTAGATACAGAGTAAAGCTCCCTCTACACTGTCCCATCAAACACTCCCAGGGCAGGTACAGCACGGGTTAGATACAGAGTAAAGCTCCCTCTACACTGTCCCATCAAACACTCCCAGGGCAGGTACAGCACGGGTTAGATACAGAGTAAAGCTCCCTCTACACTGTCCCATCAAACACTCCCAGGGCAGGTACAGCACGGGTTAGATACAGAGTAAAGCTCCCTCTACACTGTCCCATCAAACACTCCCAGGGCAGGTACAGCACGGGTTAGATACAGAGTAAAGCTCCCTCTACACTGTCCCATCAAACACTCCCAGGGCAGGTACAGCACGGGTTAGATACAGAGTAAAGCTCCCTCTACACTGTCCCATCAAACACTCCCAGGGCAGGTACAGCACGGGTTAGATACAGAGTAAAGCTCCCTCTACACTGTCCCATCAAACACTCCCAGGGCAGGTACAGCACGGGTTAGATACAGAGTAAAGCTCCCTCTACACTGTCCCATCAAACACTCCCAGGGCAGGTACAGCACGGGTTAGATACAGAGTAAAGCTCCCTCTACACTGTCCCATCAAACACTCCCAGGGCAGGTACAGCACGGGTTAGATACAGAGTAAAGCTCCCTCTACACTGTCCCATCAAACACTCCCAGGGCAGGTACAGCACGGGTTAGATACAGAGTAAAGCTCCCTCTACACTGTCCCATCAAACACTCCCAGGGCAGGTACAGCACGGGTTAGATACAGAGTAAAGCTCCCTCTACACTGTCCCATCAAACACTCCCAGGGCAGGTACAGCACGGGTTAGATACAGAGTAAAGCTCCCTCTACACTGTCCCATCAAACACTCCCAGGGCAGGTACAGCACGGGTTAGATACAGAGTAAAGCTCCCTCTACACTGTCCCATCAAACACTCCCAGGGCAGGTACAGCACGGGTTAGATACAGAGTAAAGCTCCCTCTACACTGTCCCATCAAACACTCCCAGGGCAGGTACAGCACGGGTTAGATACAGAGTAAAGCTCCCTCTACACTGTCCCATCAAACACTCCCAGGGCAGGTACAGCACGGGTTAGATACAGAGTAAAGCTCCCTCTACACTGTCCCATCAAACACTCCCAGGGCAGGTACAGCACGGGTTAGATACAGAGTAAAGCTCCCTCTACACTGTCCCATCAAACACTCCCAGGGCAGGTACAGCACGGGTTAGATACAGAGTAAAGCTCCCTCTACACTGTCCCATCAAACACTCCCAGGGCAGGTACAGCACGGGTTAGATACAGAGTAAAGCTCCCTCTACACTGTCCCATCAAACACTCCCAGGGCAGGTACAGCACGGGTTAGATACAGAGTAAAGCTCCCTCTACACTGTCCCATCAAACACTCCCAGGGCAGGTACAGCACGGGTTAGATACAGAGTAAAGCTCCCTCTACACTGTCCCATCAAACACTCCCAGGGCAGGTACAGCACGGGTTAGATACAGAGTAAAGCTCCCTCTACACTGTCCCATCAAACACTCCCAGGGCAGGTACAGCACGGGTTAGATACAGAGTAAAGCTCCCTCTACACTGTCCCATCAAACACTCCCAGGGCAGGTACAGCACGGGTTAGATACAGAGTAAAGCTCCCTCTACACTGTCCCATCAAACACTCCCAGGGCAGGTACAGCACGGGTTAGATACAGAGTAAAGCTCCCTCTACACTGTCCCATCAAACACTCCCAGGGCAGGTACAGCACGGGTTAGATACAGAGTAAAGCTCCCTCTACACTGTCCCATCAAACACTCCCAGGGCAGGTACAGCACGGGTTAGATACAGAGTAAAGCTCCCTCTACACTGTCCCATCAAACACTCCCAGGGCAGGTACAGCACGGGTTAGATACAGAGTAAAGCTCCCTCTACACTGTCCCATCAAACACTCCCAGGGCAGGTACAGCACGGGTTAGATACAGAGTAAAGCTCCCTCTACACTGTCCCATCAAACACTCCCAGGGCAGGTACAGCACGGGTTAGATACAGAGTAAAGCTCCCTCTACACTGTCCCATCAAACACTCCCAGGGCAGGTACAGCACGGGTTAGATACAGAGTAAAGCTCCCTCTACACTGTCCCATCAAACACTCCCAGGGCAGGTACAGCACGGGTTAGATACAGAGTAAAGCTCCCTCTACACTGTCCCATCAAACACTCCCAGGGCAGGTACAGCACGGGTTAGATACAGAGTAAAGCTCCCTCTACACTGTCCCATCAAACACTCCCAGGGCAGGTACAGCACGGGTTAGATACAGAGTAAAGCTCCCTCTACACTGTCCCATCAAACACTCCCAGGGCAGGTACAGCACGGGTTAGATACAGAGTAAAGCTCCCTCTACACTGTCCCATCAAACACTCCCAGGGCAGGTACAGCACGGGTTAGATACAGAGTAAAGCTCCCTCTACACTGTCCCATCAAACACTCCCAGGGCAGGTACAGCACGGGTTAGATACAGAGTAAAGCTCCCTCTACACTGTCCCATCAAACACTCCCAGGGCAGGTACAGCACGGGTTAGATACAGAGTAAAGCTCCCTCTACACTGTCCCATCAAACACTCCCAGGGCAGGTACAGCACGGGTTAGATACAGAGTAAAGCTCCCTCTACACTGTCCCATCAAACACTCCCAGGGCAGGTACAGCACGGGTTAGATACAGAGTAAAGCTCCCTCTACACTGTCCCATCAAACACTCCCAGGGCAGGTACAGCACGGGTTAGATACAGAGTAAAGCTCCCTCTACACTGTCCCATCAAACACTCCCAGGGCAGGTACAGCACGGGTTAGATACAGAGTAAAGCTCCCTCTACACTGTCCCATCAAACACTCCCAGGGCAGGTACAGCACGGGTTAGATACAGAGTAAAGCTCCCTCTACACTGTCCCATCAAACACTCCCAGGGCAGGTACAGCACGGGTTAGATACAGAGTAAAGCTCCCTCTACACTGTCCCATCAAACACTCCCAGGGCAGGTACAGCACGGGTTAGATACAGAGTAAAGCTCCCTCTACACTGTCCCATCAAACACTCCCAGGGCAGGTACAGCACGGGTTAGATACAGAGTAAAGCTCCCTCTACACTGTCCCATCAAACACTCCCAGGGCAGGTACAGCACGGGTTAGATACAGAGTAAAGCTCCCTCTACACTGTCCCATCAAACACTCCCAGGGCAGGTACAGCACGGGTTAGATACAGAGTAAAGCTCCCTCTACACTGTCCCATCAAACACTCCCAGGGCAGGTACAGCACGGGTTAGATACAGAGTAAAGCTCCCTCTACACTGTCCCATCAAACACTCCCAGGGCAGGTACAGCACGGGTTAGATACAGAGTAAAGCTCCCTCTACACTGTCCCATCAAACACTCCCAGGGCAGGTACAGCACGGGTTAGATACAGAGTAAAGCTCCCTCTACACTGTCCCATCAAACACTCCCAGGGCAGGTACAGCACGGGTTAGATACAGAGTAAAGCTCCCTCTACACTGTCCCATCAAACACTCCCAGGGCAGGTACAGCACGGGTTAGATACAGAGTAAAGCTCCCTCTACACTGTCCCATCAAACACTCCCAGGGCAGGTACAGCACGGGTTAGATACAGAGTAAAGCTCCCTCTACACTGTCCCATCAAACACTCCCAGGGCAGGTACAGCACGGGTTAGATACAGAGTAAAGCTCCCTCTACACTGTCCCATCAAACACTCCCAGGGCAGGTACAGCACGGGTTAGATACAGAGTAAAGCTCCCTCTACACTGTCCCATCAAACACTCCCAGGGCAGGTACAGCACGGGTTAGATACAGAGTAAAGCTCCCTCTACACTGTCCCATCAAACACTCCCAGGGCAGGTACAGCACGGGTTAGATACAGAGTAAAGCTCCCTCTACACTGTCCCATCAAACACTCCCAGGGCAGGTACAGCACGGGTTAGATACAGAGTAAAGCTCCCTCTACACTGTCCCATCAAACACTCCCAGGGCAGGTACAGCACGGGTTAGATACAGAGTAAAGCTCCCTCTACACTGTCCCATCAAACACTCCCAGGGCAGGTACAGCACGGGTTAGATACAGAGTAAAGCTCCCTCTACACTGTCCCATCAAACACTCCCAGGGCAGGTACAGCACGGGTTAGATACAGAGTAAAGCTCCCTCTACACTGTCCCATCAAACACTCCCAGGGCAGGTACAGCACGGGTTAGATACAGAGTAAAGCTCCCTCTACACTGTCCCATCAAACACTCCCAGGGCAGGTACAGCACGGGTTAGATACAGAGTAAAGCTCCCTCTACACTGTCCCATCAAACACTCCCAGGGCAGGTACAGCACGGGTTAGATACAGAGTAAAGCTCCCTCTACACTGTCCCATCAAACACTCCCAGGGCAGGTACAGCACGGGTTAGATACAGAGTAAAGCTCCCTCTACACTGTCCCATCAAACACTCCCAGGGCAGGTACAGCACGGGTTAGATACAGAGTAAAGCTCCCTCTACACTGTCCCATCAAACACTCCCAGGGCAGGTACAGCACGGGTTAGATACAGAGTAAAGCTCCCTCTACACTGTCCCATCAAACACTCCCAGGGCAGGTACAGCACGGGTTAGATACAGAGTAAAGCTCCCTCTACACTGTCCCATCAAACACTCCCAGGGCAGGTACAGCACGGGTTAGATACAGAGTAAAGCTCCCTCTACACTGTCCCATCAAACACTCCCAGGGCAGGTACAGCACGGGTTAGATACAGAGTAAAGCTCCCTCTACACTGTCCCATCAAACACTCCCAGGGCAGGTACAGCACGGGTTAGATACAGAGTAAAGCTCCCTCTACACTGTCCCATCAAACACTCCCAGGGCAGGTACAGCACGGGTTAGATACAGAGTAAAGCTCCCTCTACACTGTCCCATCAAACACTCCCAGGGCAGGTACAGCACGGGTTAGATACAGAGTAAAGCTCCCTCTACACTGTCCCATCAAACACTCCCAGGGCAGGTACAGCACGGGTTAGATACAGAGTAAAGCTCCCTCTACACTGTCCCATCAAACACTCCCAGGGCAGGTACAGCACGGGTTAGATACAGAGTAAAGCTCCCTCTACACTGTCCCATCAAACACTCCCAGGGCAGGTACAGCACGGGTTAGATACAGAGTAAAGCTCCCTCTACACTGTCCCATCAAACACTCCCAGGGCAGGTACAGCACGGGTTAGATACAGAGTAAAGCTCCCTCTACACTGTCCCATCAAACACTCCCAGGGCAGGTACAGCACGGGTTAGATACAGAGTAAAGCTCCCTCTACACTGTCCCATCAAACACTCCCAGGGCAGGTACAGCACGGGTTAGATACAGAGTAAAGCTCCCTCTACACTGTCCCATCAAACACTCCCAGGGCAGGTACAGCACGGGTTAGATACAGAGTAAAGCTCCCTCTACACTGTCCCATCAAACACTCCCAGGGCAGGTACAGCACGGGTTAGATACAGAGTAAAGCTCCCTCTACACTGTCCCATCAAACACTCCCAGGGCAGGTACAGCACGGGTTAGATACAGAGTAAAGCTCCCTCTACACTGTCCCATCAAACACTCCCAGGGCAGGTACAGCACGGGTTAGATACAGAGTAAAGCTCCCTCTACACTGTCCCATCAAACACTCCCAGGGCAGGTACAGCACGGGTTAGATACAGAGTAAAGCTCCCTCTACACTGTCCCATCAAACACTCCCAGGGCAGGTACAGCACGGGTTAGATACAGAGTAAAGCTCCCTCTACACTGTCCCATCAAACACTCCCAGGGCAGGTACAGCACGGGTTAGATACAGAGTAAAGCTCCCTCTACACTGTCCCATCAAACACTCCCAGGGCAGGTACAGCACGGGTTAGATACAGAGTAAAGCTCCCTCTACACTGTCCCATCAAACACTCCCAGGGCAGGTACAGCACGGGTTAGATACAGAGTAAAGCTCCCTCTACACTGTCCCATCAAACACTCCCAGGGCAGGTACAGCACGGGTTAGATACAGAGTAAAGCTCCCTCTACACTGTCCCATCAAACACTCCCAGGGCAGGTACAGCACGGGTTAGATACAGAGTAAAGCTCCCTCTACACTGTCCCATCAAACACTCCCAGGGCAGGTACAGCACGGGTTAGATACAGAGTAAAGCTCCCTCTACACTGTCCCATCAAACACTCCCAGGGCAGGTACAGCACGGGTTAGATACAGAGTAAAGCTCCCTCTACACTGTCCCATCAAACACTCCCAGGGCAGGTACAGCACGGGTTAGATACAGAGTAAAGCTCCCTCTACACTGTCCCATCAAACACTCCCAGGGCAGGTACAGCACGGGTTAGATACAGAGTAAAGCTCCCTCTACACTGTCCCATCAAACACTCCCAGGGCAGGTACAGCACGGGTTAGATACAGAGTAAAGCTCCCTCTACACTGTCCCATCAAACACTCCCAGGGCAGGTACAGCACGGGTTAGATACAGAGTAAAGCTCCCTCTACACTGTCCCATCAAACACTCCCAGGGCAGGTACAGCACGGGTTAGATACAGAGTAAAGCTCCCTCTACACTGTCCCATCAAACACTCCCAGGGCAGGTACAGCACGGGTTAGATACAGAGTAAAGCTCCCTCTACACTGTCCCATCAAACACTCCCAGGGCAGGTACAGCACGGGTTAGATACAGAGTAAAGCTCCCTCTACACTGTCCCATCAAACACTCCCAGGGCAGGTACAGCACGGGTTAGATACAGAGTAAAGCTCCCTCTACACTGTCCCATCAAACACTCCCAGGGCAGGTACAGCACGGGTTAGATACAGAGTAAAGCTCCCTCTACACTGTCCCATCAAACACTCCCAGGGCAGGTACAGCACGGGTTAGATACAGAGTAAAGCTCCCTCTACACTGTCCCATCAAACACTCCCAGGGCAGGTACAGCACGGGTTAGATACAGAGTAAAGCTCCCTCTACACTGTCCCATCAAACACTCCCAGGGCAGGTACAGCACGGGTTAGATACAGAGTAAAGCTCCCTCTACACTGTCCCATCAAACACTCCCAGGGCAGGTACAGCACGGGTTAGATACAGAGTAAAGCTCCCTCTACACTGTCCCATCAAACACTCCCAGGGCAGGTACAGCACGGGTTAGATACAGAGTAAAGCTCCCTCTACACTGTCCCATCAAACACTCCCAGGGCAGGTACAGCACGGGTTAGATACAGAGTAAAGCTCCCTCTACACTGTCCCATCAAACACTCCCAGGGCAGGTACAGCACGGGTTAGATACAGAGTAAAGCTCCCTCTACACTGTCCCATCAAACACTCCCAGGGCAGGTACAGCACGGGTTAGATACAGAGTAAAGCTCCCTCTACACTGTCCCATCAAACACTCCCAGGGCAGGTACAGCACGGGTTAGATACAGAGTAAAGCTCCCTCTACACTGTCCCATCAAACACTCCCAGGGCAGGTACAGCACGGGTTAGATACAGAGTAAAGCTCCCTCTACACTGTCCCATCAAACACTCCCAGGGCAGGTACAGCACGGGTTAGATACAGAGTAAAGCTCCCTCTACACTGTCCCATCAAACACTCCCAGGGCAGGTACAGCACGGGTTAGATACAGAGTAAAGCTCCCTCTACACTGTCCCATCAAACACTCCCAGGGCAGGTACAGCACGGGTTAGATACAGAGTAAAGCTCCCTCTACACTGTCCCATCAAACACTCCCAGGGCAGGTACAGCACGGGTTAGATACAGAGTAAAGCTCCCTCTACACTGTCCCATCAAACACTCCCAGGGCAGGTACAGCACGGGTTAGATACAGAGTAAAGCTCCCTCTACACTGTCCCATCAAACACTCCCAGGGCAGGTACAGCACGGGTTAGATACAGAGTAAAGCTCCCTCTACACTGTCCCATCAAACACTCCCAGGGCAGGTACAGCACGGGTTAGATACAGAGTAAAGCTCCCTCTACACTGTCCCATCAAACACTCCCAGGGCAGGTACAGCACGGGTTAGATACAGAGTAAAGCTCCCTCTACACTGTCCCATCAAACACTCCCAGGGCAGGTACAGCACGGGTTAGATACAGAGTAAAGCTCCCTCTACACTGTCCCATCAAACACTCCCAGGGCAGGTACAGCACGGGTTAGATACAGAGTAAAGCTCCCTCTACACTGTCCCATCAAACACTCCCAGGGCAGGTACAGCACGGGTTAGATACAGAGTAAAGCTCCCTCTACACTGTCCCATCAAACACTCCCAGGGCAGGTACAGCACGGGTTAGATACAGAGTAAAGCTCCCTCTACACTGTCCCATCAAACACTCCCAGGGCAGGTACAGCACGGGTTAGATACAGAGTAAAGCTCCCTCTACACTGTCCCATCAAACACTCCCAGGGCAGGTACAGCACGGGTTAGATACAGAGTAAAGCTCCCTCTACACTGTCCCATCAAACACTCCCAGGGCAGGTACAGCACGGGTTAGATACAGAGTAAAGCTCCCTCTACACTGTCCCATCAAACACTCCCAGGGCAGGTACAGCACGGGTTAGATACAGAGTAAAGCTCCCTCTACACTGTCCCATCAAACACTCCCAGGGCAGGTACAGCACGGGTTAGATACAGAGTAAAGCTCCCTCTACACTGTCCCATCAAACACTCCCAGGGCAGGTACAGCACGGGTTAGATACAGAGTAAAGCTCCCTCTACACTGTCCCATCAAACACTCCCAGGGCAGGTACAGCACGGGTTAGATACAGAGTAAAGCTCCCTCTACACTGTCCCATCAAACACTCCCAGGGCAGGTACAGCACGGGTTAGATACAGAGTAAAGCTCCCTCTACACTGTCCCATCAAACACTCCCAGGGCAGGTACAGCACGGGTTAGATACAGAGTAAAGCTCCCTCTACACTGTCCCATCAAACACTCCCAGGGCAGGTACAGCACGGGTTAGATACAGAGTAAAGCTCCCTCTACACTGTCCCATCAAACACTCCCAGGGCAGGTACAGCACGGGTTAGATACAGAGTAAAGCTCCCTCTACACTGTCCCATCAAACACTCCCAGGGCAGGTACAGCACGGGTTAGATACAGAGTAAAGCTCCCTCTACACTGTCCCATCAAACACTCCCAGGGCAGGTACAGCACGGGTTAGATACAGAGTAAAGCTCCCTCTACACTGTCCCATCAAACACTCCCAGGGCAGGTACAGCACGGGTTAGATACAGAGTAAAGCTCCCTCTACACTGTCCCATCAAACACTCCCAGGGCAGGTACAGCACGGGTTAGATACAGAGTAAAGCTCCCTCTACACTGTCCCATCAAACACTCCCAGGGCAGGTACAGCACGGGTTAGATACAGAGTAAAGCTCCCTCTACACTGTCCCATCAAACACTCCCAGGGCAGGTACAGCACGGGTTAGATACAGAGTAAAGCTCCCTCTACACTGTCCCATCAAACACTCCCAGGGCAGGTACAGCACGGGTTAGATACAGAGTAAAGCTCCCTCTACACTGTCCCATCAAACACTCCCAGGGCAGGTACAGCACGGGTTAGATACAGAGTAAAGCTCCCTCTACACTGTCCCATCAAACACTCCCAGGGCAGGTACAGCACGGGTTAGATACAGAGTAAAGCTCCCTCTACACTGTCCCATCAAACACTCCCAGGGCAGGTACAGCACGGGTTAGATACAGAGTAAAGCTCCCTCTACACTGTCCCATCAAACACTCCCAGGGCAGGTACAGCACGGGTTAGATACAGAGTAAAGCTCCCTCTACACTGTCCCATCAAACACTCCCAGGGCAGGTACAGCACGGGTTAGATACAGAGTAAAGCTCCCTCTACACTGTCCCATCAAACACTCCCAGGGCAGGTACAGCACGGGTTAGATACAGAGTAAAGCTCCCTCTACACTGTCCCATCAAACACTCCCAGGGCAGGTACAGCACGGGTTAGATACAGAGTAAAGCTCCCTCTACACTGTCCCATCAAACACTCCCAGGGCAGGTACAGCACGGGTTAGATACAGAGTAAAGCTCCCTCTACACTGTCCCATCAAACACTCCCAGGGCAGGTACAGCACGGGTTAGATACAGAGTAAAGCTCCCTCTACACTGTCCCATCAAACACTCCCAGGGCAGGTACAGCACGGGTTAGATACAGAGTAAAGCTCCCTCTACACTGTCCCATCAAACACTCCCAGGGCAGGTACAGCACGGGTTAGATACAGAGTAAAGCTCCCTCTACACTGTCCCATCAAACACTCCCAGGGCAGGTACAGCACGGGTTAGATACAGAGTAAAGCTCCCTCTACACTGTCCCATCAAACACTCCCAGGGCAGGTACAGCACGGGTTAGATACAGAGTAAAGCTCCCTCTACACTGTCCCATCAAACACTCCCAGGGCAGGTACAGCACGGGTTAGATACAGAGTAAAGCTCCCTCTACACTGTCCCATCAAACACTCCCAGGGCAGTACAGCACGGGTTAGATACAGAGTAAAGCTCCCTCTACACTGTCCCATCAAACACTCCCAGGGCAGGTACAGCACGGGTTAGATACAGAGTAAAGCTCCCTCTACACTGTCCCATCAAACACTCCCAGGGCAGGTACAGCACGGGTTAGATACAGAGTAAAGCTCCCTCTACACTGTCCCATCAAACACTCCCAGGGCAGGTACAGCACGGGTTAGATACAGAGTAAAGCTCCCTCTACACTGTCCCATCAAACACTCCCAGGGCAGGTACAGCACGGGTTAGATACAGAGTAAAGCTCCCTCTACACTGTCCCATCAAACACTCCCAGGGCAGGTACAGCACGGGTTAGATACAGAGTAAAGCTCCCTCTACACTGTCCCATCAAACACTCCCAGGGCAGGTACAGCACGGGTTAGATACAGAGTAAAGCTCCCTCTACACTGTCCCATCAAACACTCCCAGGGCAGGTACAGCACGGGTTAGATACAGAGTAAAGCTCCCTCTACACTGTCCCATCAAACACTCCCAGGGCAGGTACAGCACGGGTTAGATACAGAGTAAAGCTCCCTCTACACTGTCCCATCAAACACTCCCAGGGCAGGTACAGCACGGGTTAGATACAGAGTAAAGCTCCCTCTACACTGTCCCATCAAACACTCCCAGGGCAGGTACAGCACGGGTTAGATACAGAGTAAAGCTCCCTCTACACTGTCCCATCAAACACTCCCAGGGCAGGTACAGCACGGGTTAGATACAGAGTAAAGCTCCCTCTACACTGTCCCATCAAACACTCCCAGGGCAGGTACAGCACGGGTTAGATACAGAGTAAAGCTCCCTCTACACTGTCCCATCAAACACTCCCAGGGCAGGTACAGCACGGGTTAGATACAGAGTAAAGCTCCCTCTACACTGTCCCATCAAACACTCCCAGGGCAGGTACAGCACGGGTTAGATACAGAGTAAAGCTCCCTCTACACTGTCCCATCAAACACTCCCAGGGCAGGTACAGCACGGGTTAGATACAGAGTAAAGCTCCCTCTACACTGTCCCATCAAACACTCCCAGGGCAGGTACAGCACGGGTTAGATACAGAGTAAAGCTCCCTCTACACTGTCCCATCAAACACTCCCAGGGCAGGTACAGCACGGGTTAGATACAGAGTAAAGCTCCCTCTACACTGTCCCATCAAACACTCCCAGGGCAGGTACAGCACGGGTTAGATACAGAGTAAAGCTCCCTCTACACTGTCCCATCAAACACTCCCAGGGCAGGTACAGCACGGGTTAGATACAGAGTAAAGCTCCCTCTACACTGTCCCATCAAACACTCCAGGGCAGGTACAGCACGGGTTAGATACAGAGTAAAGCTCCCTCTACACTGTCCCATCAAACACTCCCAGGCAGGTACAGCACGGGTTAGATACAGAGTAAAGCTCCCTCTACACTGTCCCATCAAACACTCCCAGGGCAGGTACAGCACGGGGTTAATACAGAGTAAAGCTCCCTCTACACTGTCCCATCAAACACTCCCAGGGCAGGTACAGCACGGGTTAGATACAGAGTAAAGCTCCCTCTACACTGTCCCATCAAACACTCCCAGGGCAGGTACAGCACGGGTTAGATACAGAGTAAAGCTCCCTCTACACTGTCCCATCAAACACTCCTGGGCAGGTACAGCACGGGTTAGATACAGAGTAAAGCTCCCTCTACACTGTCCCATCAAACACTCCCAGGGCAGGTACAGCACGGTGTTAGATACAGAGTAAAGCTCCCTCTACACTGTCCCATCAAACACTCCCAGGGCAGGTACAGCACGGGTAGATACAGAGTAAAGCTCCCTCTACACTGTCCCATCAAACACTCCCAGGGCAGGTACAGCACGGGTTAGATACAGAGTAAAGCTCCCTCTACACTGTCCCATCAAACACTCCCAGGCAGGTACAGCACGGGGTTAAATACAGAGTAAAGCTCCCTCTACACTGTCCCATCAAACACTCCCAGGGCAGGTACAGCACGGGTTAGATACAGAGTAAAGCTCCCTCTACACTGTCCCATCAAACACTCCCAGGGCAGGAACAGCACGGGTTAGATACAGAGTAAAGCTCCCTCTACACTGTCCCATCAAACACTCCCAGGGCAGGTACAGCACGGGTTAGATACAGAGTAAAGCTCCCTCTACACTGTCCCATCAAACACTCCCAGGCAGGTACAGCACGGGTTAGATACAGAGTAAAGCTCCCTCTACACTGTCCCATCAAACACTCCCAGGGCAGGTACAGCACGGGTTAGATACAGAGTAAAGCTCCCTCTACACTGTCCCATCAAACACTCCCAGGGCAGGAACAGCACGGGTTAGATACAGAGTAAAGCTCCCTCTACACTGTCCCATCAAACACTCCCAGGGCAGGTACAGCACGGGTTAGATACAGAGTAAAGCTCCCTCTACACTGTCCCATCAAACACTCCCAGGGCAGGTACAGCACGGTTAGATACAGAGTAAAGCTCCCTCTACACTGTCCCATCAAACACTCCCAGGGCAGGTACAGCACGGGTTAGATACAGAGTAAAGCTCCCTCTACACTGTCCCATCAAACACTCCCAGGGCAGGTACAGCACGGTTTAGATACAGAGTAAAGCCTCCTCTACACTGTCCCATCAAACACTCCCAGGGCAGGTACAGCACGGGTTAGATAAGATAAAGCTCCCTCGACACTGTCCCATCAAACACTCCCAGGGCAGGTACAGCACGGGTTAGATACAGAGTAAAGCTCCCTCTACACTGTCCCATCAAACACTCCCAGGGCAGGTACAGCACGGGTTAGATACAGAGTAAAGCTCCCTCTACACTGTCCCATCAAACACTCCAGGGCAGGTACAGCACGGGTTAGATACAGAGTAAAGCTCTCCCTCTACACTGTCCCATCAAACACTCCCAGGGCAGGTACAGCACGGGTTAGATACAGAGTAAAACTCCCTCTACACTGTCCCATCAAACACTT
>JASTWF010002819.1:0-16409 GCA_030390025.1 Squalus acanthias | reverse complement strand
CTGAGGGAGTGTTTGATGGGACAGTGCAGAGGGAGCTTTACTCTGTATCTAACCCGTGCTGTACCTGCCCTGGGAGTGTTTGATGGGGACAGTGTAGCGGGAGCTTTACTCTGTGTCTAACCCGTGCTGTACCTGCCCTGGGTGTGTTTGATGGGACAGTGTAGAGGGAGCTTTAATCTGTATCTAACCCGTGCTGTTCCTGCCCTGGGAGTGTTTGATGGGACAGTGTAGAGGGAGCTTCACTCAGTATCTAACACGTGCTGTACCTGCCCTGGGAGTGTTTGATGGGACAGTGTAGAGGGAGCTTTACTCTGTATCTAACCCATGCTATACCTGCCCTGGGAGTGTTTGCTGGGAGAGTGTAGAGGGAGATTTACTCTGTATCTAACCCGTGCTGTACCTGCCCTGGGAGTGTTTGATGGGGACAGTGTAGAGGGAGCTTTATTCTGTATCTAACCCGTGCTGTACCTGCCCTGGGAGTGTTTGATGGGGACAGTGTAGAGGGAGCTTTACTCTGTATCTAACCCGTGCTGTACATGCCCTGGGAATGTTTGATGGGGACAGTGTAGAGGGAGCTTTACTCTCAATCTAACCCGTGCTGTACCTGCCCTGGGAGTGTTTGATGCGGACAGTGTAGAGGGAGCTTCACTCAGTATCTAACACGTGCTGTACCTGCCCTGGGAGCGTGTGATGAGACAGTGTAGAGGGAACTTTACTCTGTATCTAACCCGTACTGTGCCTGCCGTGGGAGTGTTTGATGGGGACAGTGTAGAGGGAGCTTTACTCTGTATCTAACCCGTGCTGTACCTGCCCTGGGAGTGTTTGATGGGACAGTGTAGAGGGAGCTTTACTCTGTATCTAACCCGTGCTGTACCTGACCTGGGAGTGTTTGATGGGGACAGTGTAGAGGGAGCTTTACTTTCTATCTAACCCGTGCTGTACCTGCCCTGGGAGTGTTTGATGGGGACAGTGTAGAGGAAGCTTTACTCTGTATCTAACCCGTGCTGTACCTGCCCTGGGAGTATTTAATGGGACAGTGTAGAGGGAGCTTTACTCTGTATCTAACCCGTGCTGTACCTGCCCTGGGAGTGTTTGATGGGACAGTGTAGAGGGAGCTTTACTCTGTATCTAACCCCGTACTGTACCTGCCCTGGGAGGGTTTGATGGGACAGTGTAGAGGGAGCTTTACTCTGTATCTAACCCCGTGCTGTACCTGCCCTGGGAGTGTTTGATGGGGACAGTGTAGAGGGAGCTTTACTCTGTATCTAACCCGTGCTGTACCAGCCCTGGGAGTGTTTGATGGGGACAGTGTAGAGGGAGCTTTACTCTCTATCTAACATGTGCTGTACCTGCCCTGGGAGTGTTTGATGGGGACAGTGTAGAGCGAGCTTTACTCTTTGTCTAACCCGTGCTGTACCTGCCCTGGGTGTGTTTGATGGGACAGTGTAGAGGGAGCTTTAATCTGTATCTAACCCGTGCTGTTCCTGCCCTGGGAGTGTTTGATGGGACAGTGTAGAGGGAGCTTCACTCAGTATCTAACACGTGCTGTACCTGCCCTGGGAGTGTTTGATGGGACAGTGTAGAGGGAGCTTTACTCTGTATCTAACCCATGCTGTACCTGCCCTGGGAGTGTTTGATGGGAGAGTGTAGAGGGAGCTTTACTCTGTATCTAACCCGTGCTGTACCTGCCCTGGGAGTGTTTGATGGGGACAGTGTAGAGGGAGCTTTATTCTGTATCTAACCCGTGCTGTACCTGCCCTGGGAGTGTTTGATGGGGACAGTGTAGAGGGAGCTTTACTCTGTATCTAACCCGTGCTGTACATGCCCTGGGAATGTTTGATGGGGACAGTGTAGAGGGAGCTTTACTCTCAATCTAACCCGTGCTGTACCTGCCCTGGGAGTGTTTGATGCGGACAGTGTAGAGGGAGCTTCACTCAGTATCTAACACGTGCTGTACCTGCCCTGGGAGCGTGTGATGAGACAGTGTAGAGGGAACTTTACTCTGTATCTTACCCGTGCTGTGCCTGCCGTGGGAGTGTTTGATGGGGACAGTTTAGAGGGAGCTTTACTCTGTATCTAACCCGTGCTGTACCTGCCCTGGGAGTGTTTGATGGGACAGTGTAGAGGGAGCTTTACTCTGTATCTAACCCGTGCTGTACCTGCCCTGGGAGTGTTTGATGGGACAGTGTAGAGGGAGCTTTACTTTCTATCTAACCCGTGCTGTACCTGCCCTGGGAGTGTTTGATGGGGACAGTGTAGAGGAAGCTTTACTCTGTATCTAACCCGTGCTGTACCTGCCCTGGGAGTATTTAATGGGACAGTGTAGAGGGAGCTTTACTCTGTATCTAACCCGTGCTGTACCTGCCCTGGGAGTGTTTGATGGGACAGTGTAGAGGGAGCTTTACTCTGTATCTAACCCCGTACTGTACCTGCCCTGGGAGGGTTTGATGGGACAGTGTAGAGGGAGCTTTACTCTGTATCTAACCCCGTGCTGTACCTGCCCTGGGAGTGTTTGATGGGGACAGTGTAGAGGGAGCTTTACTCTGTATCTAACCCGTGCTGTACCAGCCCTGGGAGTGTTTGATGGGGACAGTGTAGAGGGAGCTTTACTCTCTATCTAACCTGTGCTGTACCTGCCCTGGGAGTGTTTGATGGGGACAGTGTAGAGCGAGCTTTACTCTGTATCTAACCCATGCCGTCTCTGCCCTGGGAGCGATTGATGGGGACAGTGTAGAGGGACCTTTACTCTGTATCTAACCGGTGCTGTATCTGCCTTGGGAGTGTTTGATGGGGACAGCGTAGAGGGAGCTTTACTCTGTATCTAACCCATGCTGTTCCTGTCCTGGGAGTGTTTGATGGGACAGTGTAGAGGGAGCTTTACTCTGTATCTAACCCATGCTGTTCCTGTCCTGGGAGTGTTTGATGGGACAGTGTAGAGGGAGCTTTACTCTGTATCTAACCGGTGCTGTATCTGCCTTGGGAGTGTTTGATGGGGACAGCGTAGAGGGAGCTTTACTCTGTATCTAACCCGTGCTGTACCTGCCCTGGAAGTGTTTAATGGGCCAGTGTAGAGGGAGCTTTACTCTGTATCTAACCCGTGCTGTACCTGCCCTGGGAGTGTTTGATGGGACAGTGTAGAGGGAGCTTTACTCTGTATCTGACCCATGCTGTACCTGCCCCGGGAGTGTTTGATGGGACAGGGTAGAGGGAGCTTTACTCTGAATCTAACCCATGCTGTACCTGCCCTGGGAGTGTTTGATGCGGACAGTGTAGAGGGAACTTTACTCTGTATCTAACCCATGCTGTACCTGCCCTGGTTGTGTTTGATGGGACAGTGTAGAGGGAGATTTACTCTGTATCTAACCCGTGCTGTACCTGCCCTGGGAGTGTTTGATGGGAGAGTGTAGAGGGAGCTTTACTCTGTATCTAACCCGTGCTGTACCTGCCCTGGGAGTGTTTGATGGGGACAGTGTAGAGGGAGCTTTATTCTGTATCTAACCCGTGCTGTACCTGCCCTGGGAGTGTTTGATGGGGACAGTGTAGAGGGAGCTTTACTCTGTATTTAACCCGTGCTGTACATGCCCTGGGAATGTTTGATGGGGACAGTGTAGAGGGAGCTTTACTCTCAATCTAACCCGTGCTGTACCTGCCCTGGGAGTGTTTGATGCGGACAGTGTAGAGGGAGCTTCACTCAGTATCTAACACGTGCTGTACCTGCCCTGGGAGCGTGTGATGAGACAGTGTAGAGGGAACTTTACTCTGTATCTAACCCGTGCTGTACCTGCCCTGGGAGTGTTTGATGGGGACAGTGTAGAGGGAGCTTTACTCTGTATCTAACCCGTGCTGTACTTGCCCTGGGAGTGTTTGATGGGACCGTGTAGAGGGAGCTTTACTCTGTATCTAACCCATGCTGTTCCTGTCCTGGGAGTGTTTGATGGGACAGTGTAGAGGGAGCTTTACTCTGTATCTAACCCGTGCTGTACCTGCCTTGGGAGTGTTTGATGGGGACAGCGTAGAGGGAGCTTTACTCTGTATCTAATCCGTGCTGTACCTGCCCTGGAAGTGTTTAATGGGCCAGTGTAGAGGGAGCTTTACTGTGTATCTAACCCGTGCTGTACCTGCCCTGGGAGTGTTTGATGGGACAGTGTAGAGGGAGCTTTACTCTGTATCTAACCCGTGCTGTACCTGCCCTGGGAGTTTTTGATGGGAACAGTGTAGAGGGAGCTTTACTTTCTATCTAACCCGTGCTGTACCTGCCCTGGGAGTGTTTGATGGGAGAGTGTAGAGGGAGCTTTACTCTGTATCTAACCCGTGCTGTACCTGCCCTGGGAGTGTTTGATGGGGACAGTGTAGAGGGAGCTTTACTCTGTATCTAACCCGTGCTGTACTTGCCCTGGGAGTGTTTGATGGGACAGTGTAGAGGGAGCTTTACTCTGTATCTAACCCGTGCTGTACCTGCCCTGGGAGTGTTTGATGGGGACAGTGTAGAGGGAGCTTTACTCTGTATCTAACACGTGCTGTACCTGCCCTGGGAGTGTTTGATGGGGACAGTGTAGAGGGAGCTTTACTCTGTATCTAACCCGTGCTGTACTTGCCCTGGGAGTGTTTGATGGGACCGTGTAGAGGGAGCTTTACTCTGTATCTAACCCATGCTGTTCCTGTCCTGGGAGTGTTTGATGGGACAGTGTAGAGGGAGCTTTACTCTGTATCTAACCCGTGCTGTACCTGCCTTGGGAGTGTTTGATGGGGACAGCGTAGAGGGAGCTTTACTCTGTATCTAACCCGTGCTGTACCTGCCCTGGAAGTGTTTAATAGGCCAGTGTAGAGGGAGCTTTACTCTGTATCTAACCCGTGCTGTACCTGCCCTGGGAGTGTTTGATGGGGACAGTGTAGAGGGAGCTTTACTCTCGATCTAACCCGTGCTGTACCTGCCCTGGGAGTGTTTGATGGGGACAGTGTAGAGCGAGCTTTACTCTATATCTAACCCATGCCGTCTCTGCCCTGGGAGCGATTGATGGGGACAGTGTAGAGGGACCTTTACTCTGTATCTAACCCATGCTGTACCTGCTCTGGGAGTGTTTGATGGGACAGGGTAGAGGGAGCTTGACTCTGTATCTAACCCGTGCTGTACCTGCCCTGGGAGTGTTTGATGGGACAGTGTAGAGGGAGATTTACTCTGTATCTAACCTGTGCTGTACCTGCCCTGGGAGTGTTTGATGGACAAAATTGAGAGGTCGCACAACACCAGGTTATAGTCCAACAGTTTTATTTGAAATCACAAGCTTTCGGAACTATCGCTCCTTCCTCAGGTGAAGTAAATTGGATACAGAATCGTCAGAGCATATATAGATGGAAAAAAAAGCATGTGTACTTTACAATTGCAGACCAATAAATTAAATCATCCTGACTATCTGCCGAGGTGTGATAAAGTTAATTAAGTCAGCCAGGAAGGTACCACATCAAAAGACATAGCAAGATACAACTGAGACAATGAGGTGAAGTCGCAGGGGTTCTAACGTGTCAAAAGCTGCCGTCTGTATGTAAAACGAAAAGCTTTAAAAAAAATTTTTACTTTTTTACTGGGAAAATTTTTACTTTTTTACTGGGAATCACATCTGTGAACAAGCTAACGACGACTCGAGTCCGGATCACGTCATGTATCGTGACATAAACCCAAGATCCCGATTGAGACCATCTTCATGAGTGCAGAACTTGGCTATCAGTTTCTGCTCGATGATTTTGCGTTGTCGTGTGTTTCTAAGGTTGCCTTGGAGAACGCTTACCCGCAGATCCGAGGCTGAATGTCCTTGACTGCTGAAGTGTTCCCCGACTGGGAGGTAACAATCCTGCCTGGCGATTGTTGCGCGGTGCTCGTTCATACGTTGTCTCAGTGTCTGCATGGTCTCGCCGATGTACCATGCCGCGGTGCATTCTTTCCTGCAACGTATGAGGTAGACAACGTTGGCCGAGTCACATGAGTATGTACCATGTACCTGGTGGGTAGTGTCCTCACGTGTGATGGTGGTATCTGTGTTTGATGGGACAGTGTAGATGGAGCTTTACTCTGTATCTAACCCCGTGCTGTACCTGCCCTGGGAGTGTTTGATGGGACAGTGTAGAGGGAGCTTTACTCTGTATCTAACCCGTGCTGTACCTGCCCTGGGAGTGTTTGATGGGGACAGTTTAGATCTCAAATTCCAGCACATAGCAGCTTCACCTTGAAATAAATTGGAATTAGACAGCGTGACGAAATTTGGATGTTCGCCAATCCTCAGCTGTCCAATCTACTGCACCTTCTTACCGACTCTTGCCCGCAAAGCCGACCTCAGTGTAGACACGCTGCTCATCTGGGTGCCAATTACCGAGTTGCAGTAATGAGCGAGAGAGATGGCCGTCGTGACAGGGAACAGAGGATCAGAACTAATAAGTCCAATTCCCCCGTGGGAGTTGGACATCTCCAGACGCTAATGATGGGCTGTAATTGACTGCCGCAGCACATGGTCAAAGCCTCAGTTAACTGTGAAGGTTGGCGGAGAATGAAAACCGCACAGCTCCACAGTTATCTCTTGCTCCCTTTGTTTGGCAAGGGAGAGGAGAAAGATCGGGAAAACTCTACATGGGGTAGGGTAGACCTAGGGGCCATCCCACCGAGGTTTGTAAGACGACCAAGGCAATAGATTGTACGCCAGTTCCAACTGAACAGGTGAGTGAGGACCGGGACCGGGGTGGGGTCAGGATTTGAAGTTGTGCGAGGCCGGATCGAGGTTAGAGGTCAGGAGGTGCTCCTTCCCCCCAGAGGTTGGTGGACCTCTGGATCAGGCCTTCGTCCTGTGCGGTGGACGTCGCTTGGCTGAGTTCCTTCAAGCGAGGGGCTGGACCTGTTCCTGGCTGGGGCGGAGATCACCCCTCGCAGAAGGCTTACTGTCGGGAACTCAGGGCCAGAGTGATCTCCCGGACTAGCTTCGATCACCTGGGTGGGTCGGAGAGGAATTTCCCAGGTTTTGCTCCCTCCCCCCCACCCCCGAGAAGTGGACAGGGGATTTCTAAGCTGGTTTTTCACCTTTCCCAGGAGATCACGTGGTTCCGGGAGGGCTGAGGAGTGTCTATATTGCGATGCACAAGGTTTATGTGGGACAGGCTGGATGGACCAAAGGGTCTTTACCTGTCATTGTTTGTATGTTCGTATAGAATTTACAGCACAGAAAGAGGCCATTGGGCCCAACTGCTCCGTGCTGGTGCTTATGCTCCACACCAGCCTCCTCCCACCCCTCTTCATCTCACCCAATCAGCCTATCCTTCTATTCCTTTCTCCCTCATGTGTTTATCTAGTACATGAAACACAAAAAGTTAGCATGCAGGTACAGCAAGTAATTAGGAAGGCAAATGGACTGTTGGCCTTTATTGCAAGGGGGATGGAGTATAAAAGTAGGGAAGTTTTGATGCAACTGTACAGGGCGTTGGTGAGACCACACCTGGAGTACTGCGTACAGTTTTGGTCTCCATATTTAAGGAAGGATATACTTGCATTGGAGGCAGTTCAGAGAAGGTTCATGAGGTTGATTCCTGGGATGAAGGGGTTGACGTATGAGGAAAGGTTGAGCAGGTTGGGCCGATACTCATTGGAGTTTAGAAGAATGAGAGGTGATCTTATTGAAACATATAAGATTCTGAAGGGGCTCGACAGGGTAGATGCAGAGAGGATGTTTCCCCTCGTGGGGGAATCTAGAACTAGGGGGCATCATTTCAGAATAAGGGGTCGCCCATTTAAGACGGAGATGAGGAGGAATTTCTTCTTTCAGAGGGGGGTGAATCTGTGGAATTCTCTACCCCAGAGAGCTGTGCAGGCTGGGTCATTGAATATATTTAAGGTGGAGATAGACAGACATTTGAACTGCAAGGGAGTCGAGGGTTATGGGGAGAGAGCGGGAAAGTGGAGTTGGGGCCAAGATCAGATCAGCCATGATCTTATTGAAATGGCGGAGCAGGCTCGAGGGGCCGAATGGCCGACTCCTGCTCCTGTTCCTTACGTGCTTATCCAGCTTCCTCTAAAATGCATCTGTGCTCTTCGCCTCAACCACTCCCTGCGGTAGCGAGTTCCACATTCTCAGCACTCTCCGGGTAAAGAAGTTTCTCCTGAATTCCCGATTGGATTTATTAGTGACTGGCGTAAGAAAACTACTAGGCACTTGGTCTAAGCGTTAAACAAAGCTTTAATCAACTGTTTTACAACATGGAGATCTAGTTGTGTCCTTTTCTGGTTCCTGTTGAGGAATGTCCCAAGCAAGCTGGGCCCATGCCCGAGTATTTATACTCTCCCTGGACAGCGCCACCTGCAGGCCACTCAGTATTATTTCATAAGTCATTTCTTTCATGAATGACAAGATTCATGTCAGTGACTGTCTTATATTGATGGCCCCTAGTTCTGGTCTCCACAACAAGTGGAAACATTGTTACATCTACCCTGTCAAAACCCCTTCATAATCTTAAAGGCCGCTATCATCTCACCCGATCAGCTCAACCTTCTATTTTTTTCCCCCCTCACGTACTTATCCGGCTTCCCCCTTGAAGGCATCCACGCTCTTCTCATCGAAGGGGGGAGAGAGAGAGACAAAGGAGACGGTGAGGGAAGGGGGAAGAAAGAGGGAGGGTAAAGAGGAGAGAGGAGAGGGGAAGACCTGGGCGATATCGGATCGCTCTGGAATTCCCTCCCTAAACCTCTCCGCCTCTCTCTCTCCTCCTTTAAGACGCTCCTTAAAACCGACCTCTCTGACCAAGCTTTTGGTCGCCTGTCCTAATATCTCATGTGGCTCGGTGTCAAATTGTGTCTGATAATCGCTCTTGTGAAGCGCCCTGGGACGTTTTACTACGTTAAAGGCGCTGTGTAAATACAAGTTGTTGCTGAGAATCATCCCAAAGTTCTGACGTGGAATCGATGACTTTGGAGTTCAGTGACTGTCGTGATGCGGGCTGGTGCGGCGGCCATTTTGTGCACAGCAAGATCCCACAAGCCGCAATTAGCAAATCTGGTTATTATTCTGGTGGAGATGACAGCAACTTGTAATTTATACAGTGCCTTTAACATAGTAAAACGGCCCAGGGCGCTTCACAGGAGCGATTATCAGACACAATGTGACCCCGAGCCACATAAGGAGATATTAGGACAGGTGACCAAAAGCTTGGTCAAAGAGGTCGGTTTTAAGGAGCGTCTTAAAGGAGGAGAGAGAGGCGGAGAGGTTTAGGGAGGGAATTCCAGAGCTCGGGGCCCCAGGCGGCTGAAGGTACGGCCGCCAATGGTGGAGCGATGGAAATCGGGGGATGGACAAGAGGCCAGAATTGGAGGAGCGCAGAGATCTCGGAGGGTCGTGGGGGATGGAGGAGGTGACAGAGATAGGGAGGGGGGCGAGGAGGTGATTTGAACAGCAGGATGAAAATGAGGTGTTGGCGGACGAGGGGGGACGAGCGAGCTCGGCAGGGGGGGGGGTGACAGGCCTACTACACGAACCCCCGCGCGGATTCGGACACGGGGGCAACAGAAGCTTTGGCCGAGCTGGCTGGGTATTGCGAGCAAACCTGCTTTGTACAGATTCGAGCAGATTGGAGGAGGAGAGTTGAAAAGAAGAGGGCGCTCGACTGAAAGGCAGATAACGCGGCTGGCCTTGGTAATGAGGCGCTATCAGCAACTGCTGCCCACGCAAGTCATCTCGACACAGTCCTCGGGAGATGCAGTGAGCTTATTGATGTAAGTTCTGGGCTGGAATTGGCCCACTTCGAAAGGTCATCTTTGCTTACAAGCAGATCGATTCTCTCAGCAAAGAAATGAGTTCCATTCCCACCCAGCCTGTTCTGTGAGACTTTGACGTGCGCTGATCCCTTATCCCGCTGCACATGAGCAAGCCGTTGAACGATTTTCTTTCCGAACGCCACACTCCCTGATTGGCTTTCCCTGTTTTTCTTTTTTTCGGGGTCGAACCCTCACCGCTTCCACCCAACCCCGCTCCCCTCCTTCCGTCGAAGACCACTCTCGCCTCGGAGCCAGAAGCTTGAGGGTTCGAGCCCCCGCTGTTGGAGGGGCAGTACTGAGGGAGCGCCGCACTGTCGGAGGGGCAGTACTGAGGGAGTGCCGCACTGTCGGAGGGGCAGTACTGAGTGAGCGCCGCACTGTCAGAGGGGCGGTACTGAGGGAGCCCCGCACTGTCGGAGGGGCGGTACTGAGGGAGCGCCGCACTGTCGGAGGGGCAGTACTGAGGGAGCGCCGCACTGTTGGAGGGACAGTACTGAGGGAGCCCCGCACTGTCGGAGGGGCGGTACTGAGGGAGCGCCGCACTGTCGGAGGGGCAGTACTGAGGGAGCGCCGCGCTGTTTTCACAGAATTTCACAGAATCCCCACAGTGCAGATAGAGGCCATTTCGGCCCATCGAGCCTGCACCGACACATATCCCACCCTATCCCCGTAACCCCATGTATTTAATCCCCCCTAACAATTAAGGGTCAATTTATCATAGCCAAATCAACCTAACCCGCACATCTTTGGACTGTGGGAGGAAACCGGAGCACCCGGAGGAAACCCACGCAGACACGGGGAAAATGTGCAAACTCCACACAGACAGTCATCCGAGGCCAGATTCGAACCCGGGTCCCTGGCGCTGTGAGGTAACAGTGGTAACCACTATGCCACCGTGTTGCCCTGTCGGAGGGGCGGTACTGAGGGAGCGCCGCACTGTCGGAGGGGCAGTACTGAGGGAGCGCCGCACTGTCGGAGGGGCCGTCTTTCGGATGAGACATTAAACCGAGGCCCCACACACTCACACACACACACTCACACACACACACATTCACACACTCTCACACACACACACACACACTCACACACACACACTCACTCACACACACTAACACACATACACTCACACACACACACACTCACACACACACACATTCACACACTCTCGCACACACACACACACTCTCACACACACACACACTCTCACACACACACACACTCACACACACTAACACACATACACTCACACACACTCGCACTCACACACACACACACTCTCACACACACACACACTCACACACACTAACACACATACACTCACACACACACACACTCACACACACTCGCACTCACACACACACACACACTCACACACACACACACTCACACACCAATGTGCCCTTCAAGTTGCGTGGCCGCACAGCCCTCAGGAGTTGATAAATGCCCTGCGACCAGAGACTCCCTGTGAAAGTTACACCATCAGGTGTGCGACCTGAGTTAGCGAGACAGCGAGAGAAAGGGACAGGATGAGGCTGAACGCACGCGAGGCCCCCGGAGTCAGGAACTGCTCAATCCCGGCTTCCTTCCGTACTCACTCCATCGCTCAAGCAATCGGAGCGCAGCTCCCTTCAGCCCCGCCCGCCATTAGTAGCCTATTCCACAGGGAGAGCGTCGCTCAACCTTGACAGATCTCGCAGCCCAATCCCTCGCTCCCTGCGGCTGCGGAATCCGACAAACCAATCAGTCACTTTTAATTTTGCTCCATCTCTTCAATTAATGTCTAGAGAAAGGGATTGCTGCCGGAAGTTTCCGCACGGCTGGCGGAGGAGAACAGGAGCCGGCGACAGATGTCGCCAGGCTGGGACTGAAGGGCTGCGGGATTTTAATTTAAAGGTTGGGGAGAGAGAGAGAGAGAGAGGTGTCGGCGGGCTAGTGGACAGGTGGTGATGGGCATTCAATAAGATCGTGGCTCATCTTCCACCTCAATTCCACCATCCCGCCCGATTCCCCAGATCCCTTGATTCCCCTCGAATCCCAAAAAATCGATCCATCAAGACCTTGCGTTGATATAGCGCCTGTCACGACCTCAGGACGTCCCAAAGCGCTTCCCAGCCAGTGAGCTAGTTTATTGGACGTGTAGAGAGGGGTTTAGGTGAGGGTTCGTGACCCCGAGCACGCGCCGCCCACCCTGTGCGGGAAAGTACGCCACTAGGGGGCCAGGATCCGTCTCCGCTGTGATGCCCCGCGCAGTCGAATAGCTGCGACCACGCCCACATTCCCCGTCACCCAGCGAGAGTTCGGCCCACCTCCGGGGAGAGCGGCAACAGACTTTCGACGGAGGAGCGCAGCATCGACCGCTTTCGCGGGAACGCCTCCGTGCGGTCCGCCGGCGCAACCCCCGAGCTTCTGGCCGCCCGTCACTCTAATTCTCCGCTCCGCTCCCACTCGGATCTCTCCATCCTTGGCCTCCTGCACCGTCCCAACGAAGCTCACCGTAAGCTCGAGCAGCTTCGGCACTTTCGATTAGGCACTTTACGACCCTCTGGACTCAACATAGAGCTCAACAACTTCAGACCACAACCTCGGCCCCTATTTTTTCAGATGGCAGCTGTCGATCATTCTGCCATCTACACCTCATCTAGATCCATCTTTTGTTTCTCAACTTGTCCCATTACCATCTCCTTTTGCCTCGCCCCGTCATCCCTTTTGTCATTTAATCTCTCCGGCCTTCCGCCCGATCACAGTCCTTCCCTTTTGTCCTGTCCTCCCCTCCTCTCTTTCCCTGCCCCAGCACTTGCTTAAAACCTGTTGCGGGGGAGCGGGGGGGGGGGAATTCAGTCGCCCCCGCTTTGGGGCGCTGAATTCGCTAGTTCGAGCGCCCCGAAAAAGTTAGCGCCCCCCGGGGCCGTGAGTTCCAGGGGCCGCTAACGCTGCGATAACAGCGGCACGCGCGTCTGCCGGCCTGGCTCCCCTGGTTAAAGAGTGGGGGGGGGCCCGGCGCAGCGCGAATGGCGCTCGACGAAAGGGGATAGTAATGGGACAAGTAAAGAGGGGCACCCGCCTGAGAAAGCGAGAGGGGACGCTAACGGCAGGCGCAGAGCAACCCAATTTCCCGCCCCCGCTCACCCCGGATACACCTCCAACTTTTGCCAGTTCTGACGAAGGGTCATGGACCTGTAACGTTGACTTTGATTCTCTCTCTACAGATGCTGCCTGACCCGCTGAGCGTCCCCGGCCTTTTCTGCTCCGATTTCAGCATTCCAGCATCCGCAGTGATTTTTTGCTCTTGTAAGAAGGCGTGGCTGCAGTTAGGCTCTGAGAGGGAGCAAAGACGCAGGACTCCAGCTGCTTGCGGCTCATTAGCCAGCGGGCGTCACTTCCACACTGCTTCTGTCGTGCTCTGTGCCCTCAGGGGAGGCCAGGAAGTCTGCATGTTCTTTTCCAAGCTTCCTGTGATGTCCACGATTTACAATTACTGTCTCCTGTTAATTACTATTAATAGGAGGCTGCCAACGCTGCCTTATTTCTCCCTGAATCTCCGGCTCCCTCGATCAATCGACTTCGCTTCATCCTGCGCCCCTCCCCGGTTACCTCATCCCTGTCCGAACTCTTCCATCCCCTCCTTCTCCAGCTCCTCACATTCCCCGCAATTCCCTCCTTCTCGCCCCACAGTCATAGAAACATAGAAACATAGAAACATAGAATCTAGGAGCAGGAGTAGGCCATTCGGCCCGTCGAGCCTGCGCCACCATTCAATACGATCATGGCTGATCATCCAAATCCAGTACCCTGTCCCTGCTTTAATCCCCACAGTACACATATCCCACCCTACCCCCGTAACCCCACGTATTTAATTCCCCCTACCATATCCCATCCTATCCCCATATTTAATCCCCCCCTAATTCTAAGGGTCAATTTATCATAGCCAAATCAACCTAACCCGCACATTTTTGGATTGTGGGAGGAAACCGGAGCACCCGGAGAAAACCCACGCAGACACGGGGAGAATGTGCAAACTCCCCACAGACAGTCACCCGAGGTCAGATTCGAACCCGGGTCTCTGGCGCTGTGAGGCACCAGTGCTAACCACTATGCCACCGTGTTGCCCGTGTTGTCATATCTCCCCACAGGTTATGGAAAGGGTGTGGGGTATATCAGTGTTACAGTGAGGGGTGTGGGGTATATCAGAGTGTTACAGTGAGGGGTGTGGAGTATATCAGAGTGTTACAGTGAGGGTGTGGGGTATATCAGAGTGTTACAGTGAGGGGTGTGGGGTATATCAGTGTTACAGTGAGGGGTGTGGAGTATATCAGAGTGTTACAGTGAGGGTGTGGGGTATATCAGTGTTACAGTGAGGGGTGTGGAGTATATCAGAGTGTTACAGGGAGTGGTGTGGGGTATATCAGAGTGTTACAGTGAGGGGTGTGGGATATATCAGAGTGTTACAGTGAGGGGTGTGGGGTATATCAGTGTTACAGTGAGGGGTGTGGGGTATATCAGAGTGTTACAGTGAGGGGTGTGGGGTATATCAGTGTTACAGTGAGGGGTGTGGGGTATATCAGAGTGTTACAGTGAGGGGTGTGGGATATATCAGAGTGTTACAGTGAGGGGTGTGGAGTATATCAGAGTGTTACAGTGAGGGGTGTGGGGTATATCAGAGTGTTACAGTGAGGGGTGTGGGGTATATCAGAGTGTTACAGTGAGGGGTGTGGGGTATACCAGTGTTACAGTGAGGGGTGTGGGGTATATCAGTGTTACAGTGAGGGGTGTGGGGTATATCAGTATTACAGTGAGGGGTGTGGGGTATATCAGTGTTACAGTGAGGGGTGTGGGGTATATCAGTGTTACAGTGAGGGGTGTGGGGTATATCAGTGTTACAGTGAGGGGTGTGGGGTATATCAGTGTTACAGTGAGGGGTGTGGGGTATATCAGTGTTACAGTGAGGGGTGTGGGGTATATCAGTGTTACAGTGAGGGTGTGGGGTATATCAGTGTGTTACAGTGAGGGGTGTGGGGTATATCAGAGTGTTACAGTGAGGGGTGTGGGGTATATCAGAGTGTTACAGTGAGGGGTGTGGGGTATATCAGTGTTACAGTGAGGGGTGTGGGGTATATCAGTGTTACAGTGAGGGGTGTGGGGTATATCAGTGTTACAGTGAGGGGTGTGGGGTATATCAGTGTGTTACAGTGAGGGGTGTGGGGTATATCAGTGTTACAGTGAGGAGTGTGGGGTATATCAGTGTTACAGTGAGGGGTGTGGGGTATATCAGTGTGTTACAGTGAGGGGTGTGGGGTATATCAGAGTGTTACAGTGAGGGGTGTGGGGTATATCAGAGTGTTACAGTGAGGGGTGTGGGGTATATCAGAGTGTTACAGTGAGGGGTGTGGGGTATATCAGTGTTACAGTGAGGGGTGTGGGGTATATCAGTGTTACAGTGAGGGGTGTGGGGTATATCAGTGTTACAGTGAGGGGTGTGGGGTATATCAGTGTTACAGTGAGGGGTGTGGGGTATATCAGTGTGTTACAGTGAGGGGTGTGGGGTATATCAGTGTTACAGTGAGGAGTGTGGGGTATATCAGTGTTACAGTGAGGGGTGTGGGGTATATCAGTGTGTTACAGTGAGGGGTGTGGGGTATATCAGTGTGTTACAGTGAGGAGTGTGGGGTATATCAGTGTTACAGTGAGGGGTGTGGGGTATATCAGTGTTACAGTGAGGGGTGTGGGGTATATCAGTGTGTTACAGTGAGGGGTGTGGGGTATATCAGTGTGTTACAGTGAGGGGTGTGGGGTATATCAGTGTTACAGTGAGGGGTGTGGGGTATATCAGTGTGTTACAGTGAGGGGTGTGGGGTATATCAGAGTGTTACAGTGAGGGGTGTGGGGTATATCAGTGTTACAGTGAGGGGTGTGGGGTATATCAGTGTTACAGTGAGGGGTGTGGGGTATATCAGTGTGTTGCAGTGAGGGGTGTGGGGTATATCAGAGTGTTACAGTGAGGGGTGTGGGGTATATCAGAGTGTTACAGTGAGGGGTGTGGGGTATATCAGAGTGTTACAGTGAGGGGTGTGGGGTATATCAGTGTTACAGTGAGGGGTGTGGGGTATATCAGTGTGTTACAGTGAGGGGTGTGGGGTATATCAGTGTTACAGTGAGGGGTGTGGGGTATATCAGTGTGTTACAGTGAGGGGTGTGGGGTATATCAGAGTGTTACAGTGAGGGGTGTGGGGTATATCAGTGTGTTACAGTGAGGGGTGTGGGGTATATCAGAGTGTTACAGTGAGGGGTGTGGGGTATATCAGAGTATTACAGTGAGGGGTGTGGGGTATATCAGTGTGTTACAGTGAGGGGTGTGGGGTATATCAGAGTGTTACAGTGAGGGGTGTGGGGTATATCAGAGTGTTACAGTGAGGGGTGTGGGGTATATCAGTGTTACAGTGAGGGGTGTGGGGTATATCAGTGTTACAGTGAGGGGTGTGGGGTATATCAGTGTTACAGTGAGGGGTGTGGGGTATATCAGTGTGTTACAGTGAGGGGTGTGGGGTATATCAGTGTTACAGTGAGGAGTGTGGGGTATATCAGTGTTACAGTGAGGGATGTGGGGTATATCAGTGTGTTACAGTGAGGGGTG
>JASTWF010002818.1:0-16413 GCA_030390025.1 Squalus acanthias | reverse complement strand
GGGTGGAGGGGTCCGGTGGGAGTGGGGTGGTGGGAGTGGGGTGGAGGGGTCCGGTGGGAGTGGGATGGAGGGGTCCGGTATCACGCGGGAAACCCGTCAGTAAGAGCAGCGCGTCGGTCAGTGGCAGCCCAGCCACTGCATTATTCCCATATCATTTTCGGGTTTTCTGAGCAATTGGCCTGAGTGGGCCCACATGAGTCGATTTCAACTCCAGTATTCAGAACATAAGAATTAGGAGCAGGAGTCGGCCATTTGGCCCCTCGAGCCTGCTCCTCCATTCAATAAGATCATGGCTGATCTTCGACCTCAACACCACTTTCCCGCCCGATCTCCATATCCCTTGATTCCCCGAGAGTCCAAAAATCTATCGATCTCAGCCTTGAATATACTCAAAGACTCAGCATTCACAGCCCTCTGGGGCAGAGAATTCCAAAGATTCACAACCCTCAAAGTGAAGAAATTTCTCCTCATCTCAGTCTTAAATGGCCGACCCCTTATCCTGAGACTATGCCCCCTAGTTCTCGACACTCCAGCCAGGGGAAACAATCTCAGCATCTACCCTGTCAATCCCCTTCAGAATCTTATATGTTTCAATGAGATCACCTCTCATTCTTCTAAACTCCAGAGTATAGGCCCATTCTACTCAATCTCTCCTCATAGGACAGCCCTCTCATCCCAGGAATCAATCCAGTGAACCTTCGTTGCACCGCCTCTAAGGTATGTATATCCTTCCTCAGATAATGGTCAGCGTCTGGTGCTTCCCCAGCAGGAAGCTGAGCTGACGCAGAAGGAAATGGTTTCTAGTCGGAGCTGTGACAGTGTGTAGCTCGGGCAAAGCCCACAGTCCAATGACTCG
Source organism: Squalus acanthias (assembly GCA_030390025.1). Classification (NCBI taxonomy): domain Eukaryota; kingdom Metazoa; phylum Chordata; class Chondrichthyes; order Squaliformes; family Squalidae; genus Squalus; species Squalus acanthias. Next base: position 15,557 of record JASTWF010002818.1, on the reverse strand, counting down.
ACACAGTGCCTTCACACACTGGACTGAGAGCAGCAGGCAGGTAGGAACCTTCCACCCTCTCCATTCCATTCACTCTTTCTCACAGCTTCTGCAGCTTTGTTTGTTGGGATTCCCTCGATGGATGAGGAGTATTTTAAAGAGCGGGATGTGTATCGGGAGTTGTGTTAATCCACTGACCGTAGGGACTGAATCAGCAGCTGCCGAGACTCCAGATCTGGTGAAAAGGTAAACAAAAATAATCCAAATTGTTATTGATTTGGGACAGTTCTGATTTTTCTCATCCTAATTTATTTGGAATTTGGTGCCACGTGTGTTCAGGCCTGACAACCTGAGAAAGCAAAACGTCCTACATTAATCTAGTGGTTTATTGTAACTCAGAAACATCCCAGAATATTCATGTACAGTGAATCATGGTGAAGTGCAGTCAGGACAAATACAGCAATCAGTTGGATGACCGGTTAATCAGTGTTTGGTTGAAGGCAGAATGTTAGCCCAGGACACTGCGAGAACTCTTCACTCTTAGAATCATAGAATGGTTACAGCACGAAAAAAAGCCATTCGACCTGTCGAGCCCGTGCCAACTCTCAGCTAGTCCCACTCCCCTGCCCTTTCCCCGTAGCCCTGCAAAAAAATTTCCTTCAGATACTTATCCAACTCCCTTTTGAAAGATAAGATTGAGTCTGTCTCCACCACCCTTTCAGGCAGTGCATTCCAGATCTTAACCACTCGCAGCGTAAAAACTTTTTTCTTATGTCGCCTTTGGTTCTTTTGCAAATCACCTTAAATCTGTGTCCTCTGGTTCTCGACCCTTCTGCCAATGGGAACAGTTTCTCTCTATCTACTCTGTCCAGGCCCCTCATGATTTTGGACACCTCTATCAAACCTCCTCTCAATCTTCTCTGCTCCAAGGAGAACAACCCCAGCTTCTCCAGTCTATCAATGTAACTGAAGTCCCTCATTCCTGGAATCATTCTCGTAAATCTTTTCTGCACCCTCTCTAAGGCCTTCACATCCTTCCTAAAGTGTGTTGCCCAGAATTGGACACAATACTCCAGTTCGGGCCGATCCAGTGTTTTATACAGGTTCATCATAATTTCCACACTTTTGTACTCTATGCCTCTATTTATGAAGCCCAGGATCCCGTAAGCCTTTTTAACTGCTTTCTCAACCTGTCCTGCCACCTTCAACGATGTGTGCGCACATACCCCCAGGTCTCTCTGTTCGTGCACCCCCTTTAGGATTGTACCCTATAGTTGCCAGCTACAGCAACTCAAGCACCGGCTGGAGTCACTACAGTGCATCCGCGAGGCTGAGAGTTATGTGGATAGCATGTTTCTAGAGGTGGTCACCCCGCAGCTAAAGTGTATGCAGGTAGAGAGGGAATGGGTGACCGCCAGACAGAAGAGGAGGACCAGGCAGGGAGTGCAGGAGTCCCCGGAGTGCATCGCGCTATCCAACCAGTATTCTGTTCTGAGTACTGGTGAGGGCGATGGTTCCTCTGGGGAGTGCAGCCAGAGTCAAGTCCACGGCACCACGGGTGGCTCAGCTGCACAGGGGGGGAGGAAAAAGAGTGGAAGAGCAATAGTGGTAGGGAATTCGATAGTTAGGGGAGCAGACAGACGTTTCTGCGGCCGTAGACGTGACTCCAGGATGGTATGTTGCCTCTCTGGTGCCAGGGTCTAGGATGTCACTGAGCGGCTACAGGACACTCTGAGGGGGGAGGGTGAACAGCCAAAGGTCATTGTCCATATCGGTACCAACGACATAGGCAGAAAGAGGGATGAGGTCCTGCAGGCAGAGTTTAGGGAGCTAGCAGAGAGATTAAAAAGCAGGACCTCAAAGGCAGTAATCTCCGGATTACTCCCGGTGCCACGTGCTAGTGAGTACAGGACTAGGAGGATAGAACAGATGAATGCGTGGCTGGAAAGATGGTGCAGGAGGGAGGGCTTTAGATTCCTGAGGCATTGGGGCTGTTTCTGGGGAAGGTGGTACCTGTAAAAGCTGGACGGGTTACATCTCAACAGAGCCGGGACCAATATTCCCACTGGGAGGTTTGTTAGTGCTTTTGGGGAGGGTTTAAACTAGCTTGGCAGGGGGATGGGCACCAGCATATAGGAGTAGAAAAGAGGAATAAGGTGCATAAAAGAGTGAGTGTGTTGGATAGTACTAGAGGCGGTAGTAGTACCATATTAGATAGGAGCAGACTAAGAAAGATTACAAAAAATTCAAAAATGGGTTTAGAATGCATGTACGTAAACGCACAAAGTGTGGTGAATAAGGTTGGTGAGCTAGAAGCACAATTAGCCGTCTGACAATATGATGTTGTGGCAACAACGGAAACATAGCTTAAAAACGGTGAGGACTGGGTACTTAATATTCAAGGGTACAAGGTGTTCAGAAAAGATAGGGAAGGAAAAAAAGGGAGGTGGGGTGGCAGTGCTGATTAAGGAAGACATTGTAGTGTTGGAAAGGGAAGGTGTTCTTGAAGGGACAAGGACAGAATCCATTTGGTTAGAGTTGAGGAGAAAAAAGGGTATGATTACGCTATTGGGGGTATTCTATAGGTCTCCAAATAGTGAGAGGGAGCTAGAGGAGCAAATCTGCAGGGAAATCACAGAGAGATGCAAGAGCTATAGAGTGGTGATATTGGGGGACTTTAATTACCCAAATATCGATTGGGATAATGCTAGGGTCAAGGGAAATGAGGGGGAGGAATTTCTGAAATGTGTTCAGGAGAATTTCCTTGACCAGTATGTTCTTGGCCCAACTAGGAAGGAGGCATTGCTGGATCTGGTGCTGGAGAATGAGGTGGGCCAGGTCGACCAAGTGTCTGTGGGAGAACACTTGGGTACGAGTGATCATCGTATCATAAGATTTAGATTAGCAATGGAGAGGAGCAAGGAACAATCTAGAGTGGAACTTCTAAACTGGAATAGGGCTAACTTCAATGGGATGCGAAAGGATCTAGCCAGGGTAAAATGGAACCAAAGACTGACAGGAAAAACTGTAACGGAACAATGGGTGATCTTTAAGGAGGAGATGTTCCAAGTACAGGCTAGGTACATTCCAGCAAGAGGGAAGGGTAAGGGAACCAAAGCAAGGGCTCCTTGGATGACAAGGGAGATAGAGAAGATGATAAAACAAAAAAAGTGGGTGTACGATGCATGTTAGGTGAATTCTTCAAGGGAGAACCAGACCAAATACAATAAGTTGAGAGGGGATGTGAAGATGAAAATAAGATTGGCAAAGAGAGAATATGAGAGTAGAATGGCAGTTAACATAAAAGGGAACCCAAAAATCTTCTACCGGCCTGTAAACAGTAAGCAGGTAGTAAGAGGCGGGGTGGGGCCTATTAGGGACAGAGAAGGTGATATATGCTTAGAGGCACAGGGCAAGGCTTTCCTTAATTACTCCACACCTATCCAAGTGACTGTTAATTTTGCCCCTGATTACTGTTTCTAAAAGCTTCCTGTAGTTGCTGGGTTTATCTTTACACCCTTTTTTGAACAAGGGTGTAACATTTGCAATTCTCCAGTCCTCTGGCACCACCCCCGTATCTAAGGAGGATTGGAATATTAAGGCCAGTACCTCCGTGATTTCCGCCCTCAATTCCCTCAGCATCCGAGGATGTATCCCATCCACTCCTGGTGATTTATCTACTTTAAGTACAGCCAGCCTTTCTAATCTTTATCAATTTTTATCCTATCAAGTGTCTCCACTACCTCTTCCTTCACTATGTCTGTGGCAGCATCCTCTTCCTTGAAGACAGATGCAAAGTACTCATTTAGTACCTCAGCCATACCCTCAGCCTCCATGTATAGGTCTCCTTTTTGGTCCCTAATCAGCCCCACCCCTCCTCTTACTACCGGTTTACTATTTATATGCCTATAGAAGACTTTTGGATTACCTTTCATTTTGGCTGCCATTCTATTCTCATACCCTCTCTTTGCCCCTCTTATTTTATTTTTCACTTCTCCTCTGACCTTTCTATATTTAGCCTGATTCTCAGATGTATTTGCAACCTGACATCTGTCATACGAGCTCTTTTTCTGCTTCATCATATTCTCTATCTGTTTCGTCATCCAGGGAGCCCTGACTTTCCCCCGAGTGGGAATGTACCTCAACTGTAGCTGAACTATTTCCTCTTTAAAGGCAGCCCACTGTTCCATTACAGTTTTGCCTGCCAATCTTTGATTCCAGTTTACCCGGACCAGATCCATTCTCATCTCACTGAAATTGGCTTTCCCCTAGTTAAACATTTTTACTCTAGATTGCTCACTGTCCTTTTCCATAGCTAATCTAAACCTTATGATACTATGATCACTGTTCCCTAAATGTTCACCTACTGACACTTGCTCCACTTGACCCACCTCATTCCCCAGAACCAGATCCAGCAATGCCTCCTCCCTCGTCAGGCCAGAAACATACTGATCAAGAAAGTTCTCCTGAACACAATTCATAAATTCTTCCCCCTCTCTGCCCTTTACACTATGACTATCCCAGTCTATATTAGGATAGTTGAAGTCCCCCATTATCACTACTCTATAGTTCTTGCACCTCTCTGTAATTTCTCTGCAAATTTGTTCCTCTATATCCTTCCCACTATTTGGTGGCCTATAGAATACACCTAGTAGTGTAATGGCACCTCTATTATTTCTTAACTCTAGCCATATAGATTCTGTCCTTGACCCCTCCAGGACATCCTCCCTGTCCAGCACTGTAACATTCTCCTTACCCAATACTGCCACATCACCTCCTATCTTTCCTTCCCTATCTTTCCTGAACACTTTATAACCAGGAATATTTAATACACAATCCTGCCCTTTTTTGAGCCAGGTCTCGGTTATTGCCACAACATCATATTCCCATGTGGCTATTTGTCCCTGCAGCTCACTTACCTTGTTTACTACGCTTCGTGCGTTCACATACACACACTGTAAACCCATCTTAGACCATCCTGTATTCTCTCTTAGTTGGACCCCACCTAATACCTTACTATTTCTTACTTTAGTGCTCTCTGCCTCTCCCAATTCTTTGAGCACTTTATTTCCCCTTTCTAATTTTACATCCTGGTGCCCATCCCCCTGCCAAATTAGTTTAAACCCTCCTCAACAGCACTAGCAAATCTCCCCGCAAGGATGTTGGTTCCGGTCCTGTTGAGGTGCAACCCGTCCGGCCTGTACAGGTCCCACCTCCCTCAGAATCGGTCCCAATGCCCCAGGAATCTGAAGCCCTCCCTGCTGCGCCATCTTTCCAGCCACACATTCATCTGCTCTATCCTCCTATTTGTAGACTCACTCGCCCGTGGCACCGGGAGTAATCGGAAATTACTACCTTTGAGGTCCTGCTTTTTAATCTCTTTCCTAGCTCCCTAAAATCGGCCTGCAGGACCTCATCCCTGTTTCTACCTATGTCGTTGGTACCAATATGGACCACAACCTCTGGTTGTTCACCCTCCCCCTTCAGAGTGTCCTGTAGCTGCTCAGAGACATCCTTAACCCTGGCACCAGGGAGGCAACATACCATCCTGGAGTCATGTCTGCTGCTGCAGAAACTCCTGTCTGCTCCCCTAACTATCGAATCCCCTACCACTATTGCTCTCCCACTCTTCTTCCTCCCCCCACCCTGTACAGCTGAGCCACCCGTGGTGCCGCGAACTTGGCTCTGGCTGCACTCCCCAGAGGAACCATCACCCTCACCAGTACTAGTACTGAATACTGGTTGGCGAACGCGATGCACTCAGGGGACTCCAGCACTACCTGCCTGGTCCTCCTCTTCTGTCTGGTGGTCACCCAGTCCCTCTCTGCCTGCACACTCTTAAGCTGCGGGGTGACCACCTCCTGAAACGTGCTGTCCACGGCTCTCAGCCTCACGGATGCACCGCAAAGACGCCAGCTGCTGCTCAAGCTCTGAAACCTGGAGCTCGAGCTCCTCCAGCTGACGACACCTCCTGCACACGTGATTGTCCAGGACACTTCCCGTGTCCTGGAGTTCCTACATGGCACAGGATGTGCATTCCACGGGACTGAGCTGCCCTGCCTCTATTTAATAGACTATTAACTAACTTACAGAAATAAACTGAAGACTAAGGGGGAAAAATTCAGTTGGTTGCGCCTCCCGTTAGCGCCTTAAGAGGGCGCTAATGGGGCGCAAAGCCGCTAGCGCCCGGGCGCAGCGATGTTTGCGCCGCTCGGGAACTTAACTAGACATTGTGCGGCGGCGCTAAACTTTACCGCCGCGACCACCTGCGCGCGCAGATTGTGACGTCATTCCATGGTGCAACGCCCTTGTGGCGCCCCGGAGCGGAAATTGAGTGGCGCCCCCTGCCTTACCGCCTGGCGCATCCAACGACCGGAAGACTGGAACGCTATCAATCGCTGTGGGGCTGGGGGGGGCGCTATTTAAAGGGGGCCTCTTCCTGTCTTTTTCTGTGGTTGACATTTTTGCACCACTCGTTCTGAGAGAGAGAGAGAGAGATTCGGAGAGAGAGAAAGAGAGACTTCTGCATTGAGTCAACGCTGTGTGAGGTAGTTTTGCCTACTGATCCTAACTTCGCTGGTACTTTGGTTGCTGTCCTTCATAACTTTGCTTGCAAAGAGACTATGGGGGCTGCACTGATTGGGGGCGTCGTCCTGCTCCAGCTGAATCGGAGGACACAGAGACGCAGAGAGAGAGTGGCAATGATGGCCAGACGGAGGAGGGCCAACAGGCGTATGTACAGGAGAGCTTACCCTCCCAGGGTATATCGTGAACAGCTCTCCTACATTCATATGTCTGAGGAGCTGTGTTTGCGAAGGCTGCGATTCAGCAAGGAGGTGGTCACTGAGCTCTGCCACCTGCTGCAGCCAGATCTGCAGCCTCAACTGAGGTCCAGGACGTCTCTGTCGGTGGCAGTGAAGGTCACAGTGGCTCTCAACTTCTATGCTACTGGCTCATTTCAAGCTGCTGCCGGGGACATCGCCAATATCTCCCAGTTCGCGGTGAATTGCTGCATCCGGCAGGTCACAAATGCCCTCTTTAAAAGGAGACGAGAGTTCATCTCTTTCCCCATGACCCCAGACAAGCAGCGTGACCGCGCTCTGTGCTTTGCGAGGATAGCGGGCTTCCTCATGGTGCAGGGCGCCATTGACTGCACGCATGTGGCTTTGCGTGCTCCACATGAGAATGCCGAGGAATTCCGGAACAGAAAGGGTTTCCATTCCTTGAATGTTCAGTTGGTCTGTGACCACAGACAGCTGATACTCGCTGTCAATGCCCACTATCCTGGCAGCTGCCACGATGCTTTCATCCTGCGCCAGACTACTGTGGCAGAACTTTTCGAGGCACCGCATCAGCCAGTTGGTTGGCTTCTCGGGGACAAGGGGTATCCATTGAGCACCTGGCTGATGACACCGCTCCGTACGCCCAACACCCCTGCTGAGCTGCGGTACAACGAGAGCCATCAAGCTACCAGGAACATCATTGAGCGCACAATCGGCGTGCTGAAGCAACGGTTCCGCTGTCTCGACCATTCTGGAGGAGCCCTGCAGTACTCGCCTGTATCCAACTTCGTAGTTGTGTGCTGCATGTTGCATAACATGGCAATCGTCAGGACCCAGCCAATGCCACCAGGCCTTGGAGCACCACCAGAGGAGGAGGAGGAAGAGGAGGAAGAGGACGAGGAGGATGATCATCAGCAGCACCAAGGCGGGAGGGCGGCCCACAATGGTGAAACTGCAAGGGCCGTCCGTCAACGGCTAATAGCAAGCCGCTTCTAGGGCCCCTGCTGTGGAAATGGCTTCTGCCATTACTAACAACATCAATGAACTCAGCACGCAACCCCTAAGCCGGCCAAGGCACCAATGATTCCAAACACCAAACATGTATATTTTGAATACAAAAACTTATTTATTTTACAAACTCTGTGTGTGTCATTTCCTCATGACAAACTCATAGAAATAAACACAAAAAAACAGTCATTAACATAACTGGTTCTCACAACCTGGAGATAATGTCCAAAACACTAGACAAAAGTTGGACCACGAACCTCGGCCTTTAATAAAAAAATGACCAGCATTTTGTCACACCTCCTACTTTTTGCCCTTCGAGGGTGATCTCCTTCCCTTGCGCACTTCCCCCCTTCTAACCCTACTGCTCCTCCGTAATGGGACCTCAGTGGCTGCAGCAAGGCTGGTGGAAGGCTGCAGATTGTCAGACCCTGACACTGCAGATGCCCCTGAAGGACGGCCTCGACCAGTTCTGGGCCTGGAGGGCCCGGCTGCAGACTGCACCAACTCTGCATGGGCGGCAGCAGTCTGTCCTACAGGTGGTGGCAAGTGCAGTGGAGAAGTGACAGTGTTGGCAGCAGGAATGCTGTCATCGTGAGAGAGGACAGCAACTCCCTGCTCGCCCGACACACTGGCACTCCCACGGGGCAGCACTTCAGCATCCGGAGCAATCTGCTGGAGCACAGATTGCTGGCCTGCTGCGGCACGATGAGAGCCCCGGGGACATGTGAACGAACCATCGAGGTTGGCAGCAGTCAGTGCTCGCGTGGCCTCAATCTGAGTCTGCATGAGAGCAGTCAGAGATGGGATCAGGGCAGTCAGTGACTGAATTGCAGCACTAAGCGTTAGTGTGGCACCCGCCTGTGCTACAGCGAAGTGCTCCACACTCCTTGCCAGTGACTCAATGCATTCGGGCACCCTTCCCACTGCACCCATGAGCTCAGTGTGCATGCCCACCGCCTGGGTGTTCATTTCTGCGATCAGCCGCTCCTCCTCTGCGTCCATTGCAGTAGGAGTTGCTGGCATACTCTCCCTCTGGGGAGAAGGCCCCCGTTCTTCCCTACCCCCATGGCGTTGTTGCAGCCCGCTGGGTCCTGGAGCTTCACCCTCATCAGACCCTTCCCCCCTGCTCCCCTCCAGGGAAGGCGTGTTCCCAGTGTGGGCATGGGCTTCCTCGGGAGAGGGTGGCACTGATGCTCCGGCTTCCTCTTCCTCCTCGGCTGCAGCTTCACTCCCACTGGCAGCTTCAGGGCCCGTCTCCTCAGCTGGTGAATCGCCATCTGAAAGCAGGGAGGTACAAGAGTGGCTTTAGCGTGAGGACAGGGTGGCAGTAAGGGAGGAATAAGTGCAGCGAGTTAGCAAGTTGGATTGAAAGTGTCAAAGGCTGGTGTTGTGAGGGACAAGTGGAAGGACAGAGGACAAAAATGTGATGACCTTACCATTGCTGTCCAGAACGGGGTCGGCGTCTCCAGTGGCGACGGGACCGATCACCCGGCTTGCCACAATCCTGTGGACGCGCTCCTCAAGATCGCTGAGGGGTTGCAGCTGAGGCCGCCCTCCACCTGTCCGTTGCTGCTGTCTCCTATTATGCGCCAGCTTGGCCTGCAAGTAAAAGGACAGCATCTGAGTAAATATACAGCCAAGGTCTTGCCTGATGTGCCTCCCATAGGTGAATAGCCCTTACTGTATGCAGCCATGGTCTTGCCTGATGTGCCTCCCATAGGTGAATAGCCCTTACTGTATGCAAAGTGTGGAATGTGTGTGTGTGTTTCATGAAAGGGCCATAGGTGTTGGATGAGTGTTGTGCATTGGGGTTTTAAGACCCTCTGGCCATAGAGTGAGGTTGAGATGGAGGGATGGAGAGGTATTGAGAAAAAGCCACTCACCCTGACGACCCGAGTGAGGTCGTTGAACTTTTTGCGGCATTGAACATGGGTCCTGGGCACCATGCTCCTGGAGGAGACGCTCTGAGCCACCTCCCTCCACACTCTTCTGTACTCGCGTGGCAAAGGCCTCCTGCCACTCTCAGGGAAGAGTATACATCTTCTGCGCTCCACCGCGCCAACCAGAGCATCCAAGGCCCGCTCGGTGAAGCGCTGAGCTCGTTCTCTCACCCTCTCCATCCTTGGCAGCAAAATGGATTCACAGATCTCTCCAGGCCGAGATTCAAGGCTGCAATGAGCAGGGTGTGGCTGGGGAGCAAGTTGGCCCCCCCGCTTTAAGAACTAGCCGGCGCCAGTGTGTCTGTGTTCCCTCGCTAACTGGCAGCACTTGCACTGCGCTCGCGCGTTGAGTTAGCGCCTCACTGCTCGGCCTTTGCGCCTTAAGACAGGTGTGCAGCGCCTGATTTAGCGCTCCACTCACCTCCCGGGGCGGTAAAAGTGAAGTTTCCAGTCAGTGGCGATAATTAGCGCCAGGCGCTAATTTTTGCGTCCAGACGATATTTGCGCCCCAAATGGGGCGCAACCTAATTTTTCCCCCTAAGAGTCTTAAAAATCGGACCTACCTTTATCTCCAGCTGCTTCTCTCGCTCTCTTAGTTAAAGTCTTTATTCACAAGATTATCGATAGTTATATTAATTTGTTTATCTAGTTACGTTAGAGAGAATAAAACACGAATACTCACCCACCAATCACCTACCTGCAGTCCTGTGACATCACTCCTTGCTTTTGCTGTTTTTTGGAATTCAGCGGTCTTGCGCTCTTTATCCTGAGCTGCCTCCTCTGCTGCCGATTCCTTTCAGCTCTTCATCGAAGAGTGTCCTGGGATCACCAACGTCCACCTGAACTGCCAGAATTTGCCACAGTTTCCTGTCACTCAAAGAGCAGCAAAAGCACTCGAGTGCAGCACAGGGGGGTCACACGAGATTATCGGCTCAGGTTTGGACTCAGCAGTGGATCCTTTCATAGCATCATACAATGGTTACAGCACAGAAAGAGGCCATTCAGCTCGTCGAGCCCGTGCCGGCTCTCTGCAAGAGCACCTCAGCTAGTCCCACTCCCCCGCCCTTTCCCCGTAGCCCTGCAAATTTCTTTCCTTCAGATATTTATCCAACTCCCTTTTGAAAGCCCTGATTGAATCTGCCTCCACCACCCTTTCAGGCAGTGCATTCCAGATCTTAACCACTCGCTGCGTAAAAAAGTTTTTCCTCATGTCGCCTTTGGTTCTTCTGCCAATCACCTTAAATCTGTGTCCTCTGGTTCTCGACCCTTCCACCAATGGGAACAGTTTCTCTCTATCTACTCTGTCCAGACCCTTCATGATTTTGAACACCTCTATCAAATCTCCTCTTAACCTTCTCTGCTCCAAGGAGAACAACCCCAGCTTCTCCAGTCTACGTGCCCTTTACCCCGTGTTGTGGGCACTGTGCCCTTTACCCTGTGCTGTGGGCACTGTGTCCTTTACCCTGTGCTGTGGGCACTATGTCCTTTACCCTGTGCTGTGGGCACTGTGCCCTTTACCCTGTGCTGTGGGCACTGTGTCCTTTACCCTGTGCTGTGGGCACTGTGCCCTTTACCCTGTGCTGTGGGCACTGTGCCCTTTACCCTGTGCTGTGGGCACTGTGCCCTTTACCCTGTGCTGTGGGCACTGTGCCCTTTACCCCGTGCTGGGGGCACTGTGTCCTTTACCCCTCCCTGTGGGCACTGTGTCCTTTACCCTGTGCTGTGGGCACTGTGCCCTTTACCCCGTGCTGTGGGCACTGTGCCCTTTACCCTGTGCTGTGGGCACTGTGTCCTTTACCCCTCCCTGTGGGCACTGTGCCCTTTACCCCTCACTGTGGGCACTGTGCCCTTTACCCTGTGCTGTGGGCACTGTGTCCTTTACCCTGTGCTGTGGGCACTGTGCCCTTTACCCTGTGCTGTGGGCACTGTGCCCTTTACCCTGTGCTGTGGGCACTGTGCCCTTTACCCCACACTGTGGGCACTGTGCCCTTTACCCTGTGCTGTGGGCACTGTGCCCTTTACCCCACACTGTGGGCACTGTGCCCTTTACCCTGTGCTGTGGGCACTGTGCCCTTTACCACGTGCTGTGGGCACTGTGCCCTTTACCACGTGCTGTGGGCACTGTGCCCTTTACCACGTGCTGTGGGCACTGTGCCCTTTACCACGTGCTGTGGGCACTGTGCCCTTTACCACGTGCTGTGGGCACTGTGCCCTTTACCACGTGCTGTGGGCACTGTGCCCTTTACCACGTGCTGTGGGCACTGTGCCCTTTACCACGTGCTGTGGGCACTGTGCCCTTTACCCTGTGCTGTGGGCACTGTGCCCTTTACCCTGTGCTGTGGGCACTGTGCCCTTTACCACGTGCTGTGGGCACTGTGCCCTTTACCCTGTGCTGTGGGCACTGTGCCCTTTACCATGTGCTGTGGGCACTGTGCCCTTTACCACGTGCTGTGGGCACTGTGCGCTTTACCCTGTGCTGCGGGCACTGTGCCCTTTACCCTGTGCTGTGGGCACTGTGCCCTTTACCCTGTGCTGCGGGCACTGTGCCCTTTACCCTGTGCTGTGGGCCCTGTGCTGTGGGCACTGTGCCCTTTACCCTGTGCTGTGGGCACTGTGCCCTTTACCCTGTGCTGTGGGCACTGTGTCCTTTAACCTGTGCTGTGGGCACTGTGCCCTTTACCCTGTGCTGTGGGAACTGTGTCCTTTACCCCTCCCTGTGGGCACTGTGTCCTTTACCCCTCCCTGTGGGCACTGTGCCCTTTACCCCGCGCTGGGGGCACTGTGTCCTTTACCCCTCCCTGTGGGCACTGTGTCCTTTACCCTGTGCTGTGGGCACTGTGTCCTTTACCCCTCCCTGTGGTCACTGCGTCCTTTACCCTGCGCTGTGGGCACTGTGCCCTTTACCCTGTGCTGTGGGCACTGTGCCCTTTACCCTGTGCTGTGGGCACTGTGCCCTTTACCCTGTGCTGTGGGCACTGTGCCCTTTACCCTGTGCTGTGGGCACTGTGCCCTTTACCACGTGCTGTGGGCACTGTGCCCTTTACCCTGTGCTGTGGGCACTGTGCGCTTTACCCTGTGCTGCGGGCACTGTGCCCTTTACCCTGTGCTGTGGGCACTGTGCCCTTTACCCTGTGCTGTGGGAACTGTGTCCTTTACCCCTCCCTGTGGGCACTGTGTCCTTTACCCCTCCCTGTGGGCACTGTGTCCTTTACCCTGTGCTGTGGGCACTGTGTCCTTTACCCCTCCCTGTGGGCACTGTGTCCTTTACCCCTCCCTGTGGTCACTGCGTCCTTTACCCTGTGCTGTGGGAACTGTGTCCTTTACCCCTCCCTGTGGGCACTGTGTCCTTTACCCCTCCCTGTGGGCACTGTGCCCTTTACCCTGTGCTGTGGGCACTGTGCCCTTTACCCTGTGTTGTGGGCACTGTGCGCTTTACCCTGTGCTGTGGGCACTGTGTCCTTTACCCTGTGCTGTGGGAACTGTGTCCTTTACCCCTCCCTGTGGGCACTGTGCCCTTTACCCTGTGCTGTGGGCACTGTGCCCTTTACCCTGTGTTGTGGGCACTGTGCGCTTTACCCTGTGCTGTGGGCACTGTGTCCTTTACCCTGTGCTGTGGGCACTGTGTCCTTTACCCCTCCCTGTGGTCACTGCGTCCTTTACCCTGCGCTGTGGGCACTGTGCCCTTTACCCTGTGCTGTGGGCACTGTGCCCTTTACCCTGTGCTGTGGGCACTGTGTCCTTTACCCTGTGCTGTGGGCACTGTGCCCTTTACCCTGTGCTGTGGGCACTGTGCCCTTTACCCTGTGCTGTGGGCACTGTGTCCTTTACCCCTCCCTGTGGGCACTGTGTCCTATACCCTGTGCTGTGGGCACTGTGCCCTTTACCCTGTGCTGTGGTCACTGTGCCCTTTACCCTGTGCTGTGGGCACTGTGTCCTTTACCCCTCCCTGTGGGCACTGTGTCCTTTACCCTGTGCTGTGGGCACTGTGTCCTATACCCTGTGCTGTGGGCACTGTGCCCTTTACCCTGTGCTGTGGGCACTGTGTCCTTTACCCTGTGCTGTGGGCACTGTGTCCTTTACCCTGTGCTGTGGGCACTGTGTCCTTTACCCTGTGCTGTGGGCACTGTGCCCTTTACCCCTCACTGTGGTCACTGTGCCCTTTACCCTGTGCTGTGGACACTGTGCGCTTTACCCCTCACTGTGGGCACTGTGCCCTTTACCCTGTGCTGTGGGCACTGTGCCCTTTACCCTGTGCTGTGGGCACTGTGCCCTTTACCCTGTGCTGTGGGCACTGTGTCCTTTACCCCTCCCTGTGGGCACTGTGTCCTATACCCTGTGCTGTGGGCACTGTGCCCTTTACCCTGTGCTGTGGTCACTGTGCCCTTTACCCTGTGCTGTGGGCACTGTGTCCTTTACCCCTCCCTGTGGGCACTGTGTCCTTTACCCTGTGCTGTGGGCACTGTGTCCTTTACCCTGTGCTGTGGGCACTGTGTCCTTTACCCTGTGCTGTGGGCACTGTGCCCTTTACCCTGTGCTGTGGGCATTGTGTCCTATACCCTGTGCTGGGGGCACTGTGTCCTATACCCTGTGCTTGGGGCACTGTGTCCTATACCCTGTGCTGTGGGCACTGTGTCCTTTACCCTGTGCTGTGGGCACTGTGCCCTTTACCCCACACTGTGGGCACTGTGCCCTTTACCCTGTGCTGTGGGCACTGTGCCCTTTACCCTGTGCTGTGGGCACTGTGTCCTTTACCCTGTGCTGTGGGCACTGTGTCCTATACCCTGTGCTGTGGGCACTGTGCCCTTTACCCTGTGCTGTGGGCACTGTGCCCTTTACCCCACACTGTGGGCACTGTGTCCTTTACCCTGTGCTGTGGGCACTGTGTCCTTTACCCTGTGTTGTGGGCACTGTGCCCTTTACCCCACGCTGTGGGCACTGTGTCCTTTACCCTGTTTTGTGGGCACTGTGCCCTTTACCCCACGCTGTGGGCACTGTGTCCTTTACCCTGTGCTGTGGGCACTGTGCCCTTTACCCTGTGTTGTGGGCACTGTGCCCTTTACCCTTTGCTGTGGGCACTGTGCCCTTTACCCTGTGCTGTGGGCACTATGTCCTTTACCCTGTGCTGTGGGCACTGTGCCCTTTACCCTGTGCTGTGGGCACTATGTCCTTTACCCTGTGCTGTGGGCACTGTGCCCTTTACCCTGTGCTGTGGGCACTATGTCCTTTACCCTGTGCTGTGGGCACTGTGCCCTTTACCCTGTGCTGTGGGCACTGTGCCCTTTACCCCACACTGTGGGCACTGTGTCCTTTACCCTGTGCTGTGGGCACTGTGCCCTTTACCCTGTGTTGTGGGCACTGTGCCCTTTACCCTGTGCTGTGGGCACTGTGTCCTTTACCCCTGTGCTGTGGGCACTGTGGCCTTTACCCTGTGCTGTGGGCACTGTGTCCTTTACCCTGTGCTGTGGGCACTGTGCCCTTTACCCTGTGCTGTGGGCACTGTGCCCTTTACCCCTCACTGTGGGCACTGTGCCCTTTACCCTGCACTGTGGTCACTGTGCCCTTTACCCTGTGCTGGGGGCACTGTGCCCTTTACCCTGTGCTGTGGGCACTGTGCCCTTTACCCTGTGCTGTGGTCACTGTGCCCTTTACCCTGTGCTGTGGGCACTGTGCCCTTTACCCTGTGCTGTGGGCACTGTGCCCTTTACCCTGTGCTGTGGGCACTGTGCCCTTTACCCCACGCTGTGGGCACTGTGCCCTTTACCCCACGCTGTGGGCACTGTGCCCTTTACCCTGTGCTGTGGGCACTGTGCCCTTTACCCTGTGCTGTGGGCACTGTGCGCCTTTACCC
>JASTWF010002817.1:0-16425 GCA_030390025.1 Squalus acanthias | reverse complement strand
TTGGATGGGGTACTGTGTGTGTGAGAGGGTGGGGAGTTGGATGGGGTGCAGTGTGTGTGAGAGGGTGGGGAGTTGGATGGGGTACAGTGTGTGTGAGGGTGGGGAGTTGGATGGGGTACAGTGTGTGTGAGAGGGTGGGGAGTTGGATGGGGTACAGTGTGTGTGAGAGGGTGGGGAGTTGGATGGGGTACAGTGTGTGTGAGAGGGTGGGGAGTTGGATGGGGTACAGTGTGTGTGAGGGTGGGGAGTTGGATGGGGTACAGTGTGTGTGAGGGTGGGGAGTTGGATGGGGTACAGTGTGCGTGTGAGGGTGGGGATTTGGATGTGGTACATTGTGTGTGAAAGGGTGGGGAGTTGGATGGGGTACAGTGTGTGTGAGAGGGTGGGGAGTTGGATGGGGTACAGTGTGTGTGACGGTGGGTGATTGGATGGGGTACAGTGTGTGTGAGAGGGTGGGGAGCTGGATGGGGTACAGTGTGTTTGAGGGTGGGGAGTTGGATGGGGTACAGTGTGTGTGTGAGGGTGGGGAGTTGGATGGCGTACAGTGTGTGTGAGGGTGGGGAGTTGGATGGGGTACAGTGTGCGTGTGAGGGTGGGGATTTGGATGTGGTACATTGTGTGTGAAAGGGTGGGGAGTTGGATGGGGTACAGTGTGTGTGAGGGTGGGGAGTTGGATGGGGTACAGTGTGTGTGACGGTGGGTGATTGGATGGGGTACAGTGTGTGTGAGAGGGTGGGGGGTTGGATGGGGTACCGTGTGTGTGACTGTGGGGGGTTGGATCGGTTACAGTGTGTGTGAGCGGGTGGGGAGTTGGATGGGGTACAGTGTGTGAAAGGGTGGGGAGTTGGATGGGGTACAGTGTGTGTGTGAAAGAGTGGGGAGTTGGATAGGGTACAGTGTGTGTGAGGGTGGGGGGTTTGATGGGGTACAGTGTGTGTGAGGGTGGTGAGTTGGATGGGGTACAGTATGTGTGAGAGGGTGGGGAGTTGGATGGTGTATTGTGTGTGTGACGGTGGGGGGTTGGATGAGGTACAGTGTGTGTGAGGGTGGGGTGTTGGATGGGGTACAGTGTGTGTGAGGGTCGGGAGTTGGATGGGGTACAGTGTGTGAAAGGGTCGGGAGTTGGATGGGGTACAGTGTGTGAGAGGGTGGGGAGTTGGATGGGGTACAGTGTGTGTGAGTGGGTGGGGAGTTGGATGGGGTACAGTGTGTGAGGGTGGGGCGTTGGATGGGGTACAGTGTGTGAGAGGGGTGGGGAGTTAGATGGGGTACAGTGTGTGTGAGGGGGCGGGGAGTTGGATGGGGTACAGTGTGTGTGAGGGGGCGGGGAGTTGGATGGGGTACAGTGTGTGTGAGAGGGTGGGGAGTTGGATGGGGTACAGTGTGTGTGTGAAAGCGTGGGGAGTTGGATGGGGTACAGTGTGTGTGTGACGGTGGGGAGTTGGATGGGGTACAGTGTGTGTGAGGGTGGGGAGTTGGATGGGGTACAGTGTGTGTGAGGGTGGGGAGTTGGATGGGGTACAGTGTGTGTGAAAGGGTGGGGAGCTGGATGGGGTACAGTGTGTGTGAGGGTGGGGAGTTGGATGGGGTACAGTGTGTGTGAGAGGGTGGGGAGTTGGATGGGGTACAGTGTGTGTGAGAGGGTGGGGAGCTGGATGGGGTACAGTGTGTGAGAGGGTGGGGAGTTGGATGGGGTACAGTGTGTGTATGAGCGAGTGGGGAGTTGGATGGGGTACAGTGTGTGTGAGGGTGGGGAGTTGGATGGGGTACAGTGTGTGTGAAATGGGCGGTTAGTTAAGCATATGAGGGAGAAGGGAATAGAGGGTTATGCTGATAGATTTAGATGAGGAAAGACGGGAGGAGGCTCGAGTGGAGCATAAATAGCGGCATTGACTGGTTGGGTCAAATGGCCTGTTTCTGTGCTGTATATCCAATGTCCGTCATCCTTTCTTTGTGTCAGCAGCAAACTTGGATATGTGACTTCCTATCCCGTCGTCTAAGTCGTTAATAAATACGATGAATAGTTGAGACCCCAACACCGATCCCTGTGGGACACCACGAGTCACATCCCGCCAATTACAGTACCTGCCCATTATCCCTACTCTCTGTCTCCTGTCGCTCAGTCAGTTTCCTAACCAGGTCAATAATTTGCCCTTAATTCCATGGGCTTCAACCTTAGCGAACAGTCTCTCATGTGGGATTTTATCAAAAGCCTTCTGGAAGTTTCCTGCAGTACAACAGTGACCACACTTCAAAAGTACTTCATTGGCTGTAAAGCGCGTGGGACGTCCTGAGGTGGTGAAAGGCGCTATCGAAATGCAAGTCTTTCCTTCTCATTGTGTGGTGTGACTGCCGGGATGGCAGAAGGTGAAGCAGATGGACCTTAGTCTTTTTATGACGAGCAATAGCCTGTGTTCCTGGAAAAACAGATGGAATTGCAGAATGGGAGCAGAAAAACACTGGCAGGAGCCTCGCAATCCCACGCAATGAGCACAGAATTGAAGTTCACTTCAACCTCAGTCACTGACCCCTCTCACTGTGTATTGCGAAAGCTTCCTGTCCCTGAGCCTGGAACATGTTGCTCCATCACTGTGTACATTGATAACATTGAGAGGTCGCACAACGCCAGGTTATCGTCCAACAGTTTTATTTGGAATCACAAGCTTTCGGAGTTACTACTCCTTCGTCGGGTGAAGTAAAGAGATACAGAATCGCCAAAGCATATATAGAGAGAGAACAATGCATGTGTACCTTACATTGATAACACCAGCTGAGGTTGCAGACAGGTAAACACTGCGTTACTCTGATACGATGTTCCAGTGTGGGGGAGGGGCTACGGACAGCAGGACACTGGACACTGAGGAGTTGTGCCTGGTCAGCGCCGATTCTTCACGCTGGGGTTTGGGGTGGGCGGTGGAAGTTCCTGTCCAAAACACGGGAGCCTCACGATATGTAAAAGCGGGGGAGGGACATCCTGCTCCCAACACAGGGAGAGTGAAGGACATCAGAGGAAACCAGAGAATGAGAGGACAGCCAGCATAAGGGAACATGGCAACATAGGAGCAGGAGATTCAGCCCCTCAAATCTGTTCCACCATTCAATTAGATCAGGGCTGATTTGTACCTCAACTCCATTTTCCCACCTTTAATCCATATCACTTCATACCCTTACACAATCTATTAAAAATTCTTTCAATCTCAGCCTTGAAAGCTCCAATTATTCCTGCATCCACAACCTATTGGGAGAGAGTGTTCCAGATTTCCACGGTCCTATTTGTGGAAAAGGTACACTGTCGAGATTTCACTCCCAAATGACCGAGCTCTAATTTTTAGGTTATGTCCCCTTGTTCTGGATTCCCTCACCCGTGCTGTACCTGCCCCGGGAGTGTTTGATGGGACAGTGTAGAGGGAGCTTTACTCTGTATCTAACCCGTGCTGTACCTGCCCCGGGAGTGTTTGATGGGGACAGTGTAGAGGGAGCTTTACTCTGTATCTAACCCGTGCTGTACCTGCCCTGGGAGTGTTTGATGGGGACAGTGTAGAGGGAGCTTTACTCTGTATCTAACCCGTGCTGGACCTGCCCTGGGAGTGTTTGATGGGACAGTGTAGAGGGAGCTTTACTCTGTATCTAACCCGTGCTGTACCTGCCCTGGGAGTGTTTGATGGGACAGTGTAGAGGGAGCTTTACTCTGTATCTAACCCGTGCTGTCCCTGCCCTGGGAGTGTTTGATGGGGACAGTGTAGAGGGAGCTTTACTCTGTATCTAACCCGAGCTGTACCTGCCCTGGGAGTGTTTGATGGGGACAGTGTAGAGGGAGCTTTACTCTGTATCTAACCCGAGCTGTACCTGCCCTGGGAGTGTTTGATGGGACAGTGTAGAGGAGCTTTACTCTGTATCTAACCCGAGCTGTACCTGCCCTGGGAGTGTTTGATGGGGACAGTGTAGAGGGAGCTTTACTCTGTATCTAACCCGAGCTGTACCTGCCCTGGGAGTGTTTGATGGGACAGTGTAGAGTGAGCTTTACTCTGTATCTAACCTGTGCTGTACCTGCTCTGGGTGTGTTTGATGGGTCAGTGTAGAGGGAGCTTTACTCTGTATCTAACCCGAGCTGTACCTGCCCTGGGAGTGTTTGATGGGACAGTGTAGAGGGAGCTTTACTCTATATCTAACCCATGCTGTACCTGCCCTGGGAGTGTTTGATGGGACAGTGTAGAGTGAGCTTTACTCTGTATCTAACCCGTGCTGTACCTGCCCTGGGAGTGTTTGATGGGACAGTGTAGAGTGAGCTTTACTCTGTATCTAACCCGTGCTGTACCTGCCCTGGGAGTGTTTGATGGGACAGTGTAGAGGGAGCTTTACTCTGTATCTAACCCATGCTGTACCTGTCCTGGGAGTGTTCGATGGGACAGTGTAGAGGGAGCTTTACTCTGTATCTAACCCATGCTGTACCTGTCCTGGGAGTGTTTGATGGGACAGTGTAGAGGGAGCTTTACTCTGTATCTAACCCATGCTGTACCTGTCCTGGGAATGTTTGATGGGACAGTTTAGAGGGAGCTTTACTCTGTATCTAACCCGTGCTGTACCTTCCCTTGTAATCTGTTTTTAGTGATGCTACATAGAATTTACAGACCATTTGGCGCACCTGGTCCATGCTGGTGTTCGTGCTCCACACGAGCCTCCACCCTTCATCTCACCCCATCAGCATCACCTTCTGTTCCTCATGATTTTATCTAGATTTCCCTTAAATGTATCTTTGCTATTTGCCTCAACTTCTCTTTGTGGTAGTGAGTTCCACATTCTAACCACTCCCTGGGTAAAGAAATTCCTCCTGAATTCCCTATTGAATTTATTATATTTATGGTCCGTAGTTTTGAACTTCCCCACAACTGGAAACATCTTCTCTATCAAACTCCATCATTATCTTAAAGACCTCAGTTAGGTCAGCCCTCAGTCTCAGTCTGTTCAGTCTTTCCTGATCGGTATAGCCTCTCAGTTCCTGGTATCATCCTAGTAAATAATTTTTGCACCTTCCCCAGTACCTCTATATCCTTTTTATCATATGTAGGTTGAGGGATGTTGGCCAGGACATCAGGAGTCCTCCCCTGCTGAAGCATCAGTAAGATCTGTGAATGCCTGTCCAGCTGTAATCATGGACGTATAAGTCACAGTTTCCCAAGCTTCCTGTGGCACTACATGGCAGAATGCAGGCCAGGCTCATTCAGAACCAGCGTTGCTCAACTGTCTGCATCTGCCAAGATGCCACCCACCATTTCTGCCACACCCTGGGACACCTAATTGTCATGAGGAAATGTCTCTTCATGGTCAAGCCCGGAAAAGAGGCAGATGCAAGGACAGCTGCAGCTGCCATGCAGTAGGGCTGGCACACAGTCTCAGTGATGGGCAAGGATTTCAAAAATGTCACTTGGCTATTTTGACGTTCCCCTGTAATTGTTCCCAGTTCTTTAAATTTGGCTTAGGTGCAATTATCTGACCCCATATTGGAGTGTATGAAAGTGCTCCCTGCACCTGCCCCAGTCTGCACTTGGACCTGTGAGTAATTATGCGAACAAGCTTTCTTTTAATTCATTCATGGGATGTGGGCATCGCTGGCAAGGCCGGCATTTATTGCCCATCCCTAGTTGCCCTTGAGAAGGTGGTGGTGAGCCGCCTTCTTGAACCGCTGCAGTCCGTGTGGTGAAGGTACTCCCACAGTGCTGTTAGGGAGGGAGTTCCAGGATTTTGACCCAGTGATGATGACGGATCGGCCGATATACTTCCAAGTCAGGATGGTGTGCGACTTGGAGGGGAACTTGGAGGAGATGGTGTTCCCATGCGCCTGCTGCCCTTGTCCTTGTAGGTGGTAGAGGTTGCAGGTTTGGGAGGTGCTGTCAAAGAAGCCTTGGCGAGTTGCTGCAGTGCATCTTGTAGATGGTACACACTGCAGCCACGGTACGCTGATGGTGGAGGGAATGAATGTTTAAGGTGGTGGATGGGGTGCCAATCAAGTGGGCTGCTTTTTCCTGGATGGTGTCGAACTTCTTGAGTGTTGTTGGAGCTGCACTCATCCAGGCAAGTGGAGAGTATTCCATCACACTCCTGACTTGTGCCTTGTAGATGGTGGAAAGGCTTTGGTGAGTCAGGAGGTGAGACTCGCTGCAGAATACCCAGCGTCTGACCTGCTCTTGTTGCCACAGTATTTATGTGGCTGGTCCAGTTAAGTTTCTGGTCAATGGTGACCCCAGGATATTGATGGTGGGGGATTCGGCGATGGTAATGCCATTGAATGTCAAGGGGAGGTCGTTAGACTCTCGCTTGTTGGAGATAGTCATTGCCTGGCACTTGTGTGGCGCGAATGTTACCTGTCACTTATCAGCCCAAGCCTGAATGTTGTCCAGGTCTTGCTGCATGCAGGCATGGACATGCTTCATTATCTGAGGAGTTCCGAATGCAACTGAACACTGTGCAGTCATCAGCGAACATCACCACTTCTGACCTTATGGAGGGAAGGTCATTGATGAAGCAGCTGAAGATGGTTGGGCCTAGGACACTGCCCTGAGGAACTCCTGCAGCGATGTCCTGAGATAATTGACCTCCAACAATCACAATCATCTTCCTTTGTGCTAGGTATGACTCCAGCCAGTGGAGAGTTTTCTCCCTGATTCCAATTGACTTCAGTTTTACTAGGGCTCCTTGATGCCACACTCGGTCAAATGCTGCCTTGATGTCAAGGGCAGTCACTCTCACCTCACCTCTGGAATTCAGCTCTTTTGTCCATGTTTGGACCAAGGCTGTAATGAGGTCGGGAGCTGAGTGGTCCTGGCGGAACCCAAACTGGGCCTCAATGAGCAGGTTATTGGTGAGTAAGTGCCGCTTGATAGCACTGTCGATGACACCTTCCATCACGTTGTTGTTGATTGAGAGTAGACTGATGGGGCGGTAATTGGCCAGGCTGGATTTGTCCTGCTTTTTGTGGACAGGACATACCTGGGCAGTTTTCCACATTGTCGGATAGATGCCAGTGTTGTAGCTGTACTGGAACAGCTTGGCTAGAGGCGCGGCTAGTTCTGGAGCACAAGTCCTCAGCACTGCAGCCGGGATGTTGTTGGGGCCCATAGCCTTTGCTGTATCCAGTGCGCTCAGCTGTTTCTTGATATCACGAGTGAATCGAATTGGCTGAAGACTGGCTTCTTTGAGGGTGGGGACCTCAGGAATAGGCCGAGATGGATCATCCACTCGGCACTTCTGGCTGAAGATGGTTGCAAATGTTTCAACTTTGTCTTTTGCACTCACGTGCTGAGCTCCAGCATCATTGAGGATGGGGATATTCATGGAGCCTCCTCCTCCTGTTAGTTGTTTAATTGTCCACCACCATTCACGACTGGATGTGGCAGGACTGCAGAGCTTTGATCTGATCTGTTGGTTGTGGGATCGCTTAACTCTGTCTATAACATGCTGCTTCCACTGTTTAACATGCCTGTAGTCCTGCGTTGTAGCTTCACCAGGTTGGCACCTCATTTTTAGGTACGCCTGGTGCTGCTCTTGGCATGCTCTTCTACACTCCTTTTGAACCAGGTCCCCTGGCTTGATGGTAATGGTAGAGTGAGGGATATGCCGGGCCATGAGGTTACAGATTGTGGTGGAATACAATTCTGCTGCTGCTGATGGCCCACAGCACCTCATGGATGGCCAGTTTTGAGCTGCTAGATCTGTTCTGAATCTATCCCATTTAGCACGGTGGTAGTGCCACACAACATGAAGGCTGTGTTGCCTACCCGGTGCCAGGGCAAAGGACATCTCCTCTGGGCTGGAGAAGAACTTGGAGAGGGAGGGGGAGGATCCAGTTGTCGTGGTCCACGTAGGTACCAACAACATAGGTAGGACAAAGAAAGAGGTTCTGCTGAGAGAGTTTGAGCAGCTAGGGACTAAATTAAAAAGCAGAATCACAAAGTTCATAATCTCTGGATTATTACCGGAGCCACGAGCCAATTGGCATAGGGTCAATAGGATCAGGGAGATGAATGCGTGGTTCAAAGATTGGTGTGGGAGAAGTGGGTTTCGATTCGTGGGGCACTGGCACCAGTACTGGGGAAAGAGAGAGCTGTTCCGTTGGGACGGACTACACCTGAACCATGCTGGGACCAGAGTTCTAGCGAATCGAATAATTAGGGAGGTAGATAGGGCTTTAAACTAAATAAGGGGGGGAGGGTCCCGGTGGAGAGAAATCTAGAATGCTAAAGAGAAAAGACAAGGAAGCAGTGCAGGAAAGTGTTTGAGGTAAGGTTAAACCGATTGTGTCAGGAAGGGACAGAGCGTACAAACAAAGGAGTGCACTAACAAATAGGATCCGGGTAAGAAAAATGATAAGACAAATAGGGCCATAGTACAAAAAATGTTAAGATGTCTAAAAATATTAAAAAGACAAATCTAAAGGCACTGTATCTGAATGCACGAAGCATTCGTAATAAGGTAGACGAATTAACAGCGCAAATAGATGTAAACGGATACGATATGATTGCGATTACGGAGACATGGCTGCAGGGTGACCAAGGCTGGGAGCTGAATATCCAAGGACTTTCGATATTTAGGAAGGACAGGCAAAAAGGAAAAGGAGGTGGGGTGACGTTGTTAGTAAAGGATGAAATCAGAGCAATAGTGAGAAAGGATATTGGCTCAGAAAATCAAGATATAGAATCAACAGAAAACGCTGGAAAAACTCAGCAGGCCAGGCAGCATCCGTGGAGAGAGAAAGAGAGTTAACGTTTCAGGTCGATGACCTTTCGTCTGACGAAAGGTCATCGACCTGAAACGTTAACTCTCTTTCTCTCTCCACGGATGCTGCCTGGCCTGCTGAGTTTTTCCAGCGTTTTCTGTTGTTATTTCAGATTTCCAGCATCCGCAGTATTTTGCTATCGTATAAGATGTAGAATCAGTCTGGGTGGAGCTAAGAAGCACCAAGGAGCAGAAAACATTGGTGGGAGTTGTCTATAGGCCTCTAAACAGTAGTGGTAATGTAGGGAATGGCATCAAACAGGAAATTAGAGATGCATGTAACAAGGGCACTACAGTAATCATGGGTGACTTTAATCTACATATAGACTGGCCAAACCAAATAAGCAATAATACTGTGGAGGATGAATTTCTGGAGTGTGTACGAGATGGTTTTTTAGACCAGTACGTTGAGGAACCAACTAGGGAACAGGTTATCCTAGATTGGGTATTGTGCAAGGAGAAGGGGTTAATTAATAATCTTGTTGTGCGGGGTCCTTTAGGGAAGAGTGACCATAACATGATAGAATTCTTCAATAAGATGGAAAGTGAAGAAGTCCAATCCGAAACTAGGGTCCTAAATCTAAACAAAGGAAACTATGAAGGTATGAGGAGTGAGTTGGCTATGATAGATTGGGGAGCTTCATTAAAAGGCATGATGGTGGATAGGCAATGGCTAACATTTAAGGAACAAATGCATGAATTGCAAGTTATACATTACTTTCTGGTGCAAAAACACAAAAGGAAAAGCGGCCCAACCATGGCTAACAAAAGAAATTAAGGATAGTATTAGATCCAAAGAGGAGTCATATAAAGTTGCCAGAAAAAGTAGTAAGCCTGAGGATTGGGAGCAGTTTAGAGTTCAGCAAAAAAGGACCAAGAGATTGATTAAGAGGTGAAAAATAGAGTATGAGAGTAAACTTGCAAGTAACATAAAAGCGGATTGTAAAAGCTTCTACAAGTATGTAAAAAGAAAAAGATTAGTGAAGACAAATATAGGTCCCTTACAGTCAGAAACGGGAGAATTTATAATGGGGAACAAGGAAATGGCAGAGCAATTAAACAAATACTTTGGTTCTGTCTTCACGGAAGAGGACACAAATAACTTCCCAGAAATGCTAGGGAACCAAGGGTCTAGTGAGAAGGAGGAATTAAAGGAAATTAGTATTAGTAAAAAAAGAGTGCTGGAGAAATTAATGGAACTGAAAGCGGATAAATCCCCAGGGCCTGATAATCTGCATCCGAGAGTACTAAAAAAGGTGGCCATGGAAATAGTGGATGCATTGGTTGTCATCTTCCAAAATTCTATAGATTATGGAACAGTTCCTGCAGATTGGAGGGTGGCAAATGTAACCCCACTATTTAAAAAAGGAGGGAAGAGAGAAAAAGGGGAACTACTTATTAGTCCTTCTCCCCCACCTAAACATTCATTACAAACCCTACAACCCAGTACCCATCCTAGAAGATCTGCATCATATCAAACCTCTTGACCATTCGAATCTTAATCATCTGATTGAATAAGAGCACAAAATAAGCTGTCCCCCTTCCGGTGCAACTCCATGAATAACAGAGTAGAAAATAAATGCACATTCTCCGTAACTGATTCAAAAGTGAACACGTCAACCAATCTTTCTTAAGACCGTGCTTCCCCTGGGTGGCTACACTTCCTGTCTCCTAGTCCAGGTCTTCCCGTGTGGCAGGAATGAAAGGTGATTGTCACTCCGCTATTTAAGAATGGTGAGAGAGGGAAACCAGAGAATTATAGACCAGTTAGCCTAACATCTGTTGTCGGGGAATTGCTAGAGTCAATAATTAAGGATAGGGTGACTGAACACCTAGAAAATGTTCAGTTGATTAGAGAGAGCCAGCATGGATTTGTGAAAGGTAGTTCATGACAACCCTGATTGAATTTTTTGAAGAGGTGACTAAAGTAGTGGACAGGGGAATGTCTATGAATGTTATTTATATGGACTTCCAGAAGGCATTTGATAAAGTCCCGCATAAGAGACTGTTAACTAAGGTAAAAGCTCATGGAATTGAGGGCAAATTATTGACCTGGTTAGGGAATTGGCTGAGCGGCAGGAGACAGAGAGTAGGGATAATGGACAGGTACTCAAATTGGCAGGATGTGACTAGCGGTGTCCCGCAGGGATCGGTGTTGGGGTCTCAACTATTCACAGTATTTATTAACGACTTAGATGATGGCATAGAAAGTCACATATCTAAATTTGCCGATGGCACAAAGATAGGCGGCATTGTAGATGGAAGCATAAAATTATAAAGGGATATGAATAGATTAAGTGAATGGGCAAAACTGTGGCAAATGGATTTCAATGTAGGCAAAGGTGAGGTCATCCACTTTGGGCCTAAAAAGATAGAACAGGGTACTTTCTAAATGGTGAAAAGCTAAAAACAGTGGATGTCCAGAGACTTGGGGGTCCAGGTACATAGATCATTAAAATGTCATGAACAGGTACAGAAAATAATCAAAAAGCCTAATGGGATGTTGGCCTTTATGTCTCGAGGATTACAATACATGGGGGTAGAAGTTATGCTGCAGCTGTACAAAGCCCTGGTTAGACCACACCTGGAGCACTGTGAGCAGTTCTGGGCACCACATCTTAAGAAGGATATATTGGCCTTGGAGGGAGTGCAGCGTAGGTTTACCAGAATGATACCCGGACTCCAAGGGTTAAGTTACGAGGAGCGATTACACAAACTAGGGTTGTATTCCATCGAATTTAGAAGGTTAAGGGGTGATCTGATTGAACTTTACAAGTTATTAAGGGGAACTGATAGGGTAGATAGAGAGAAACTATTTCCGCTGGTTGGGGATTCTAGGACTCGGGGGCATAGTCTAAAAATTAGAACCAGACCTTTCAGGAGAGAAATTAGGAAACACTTCTACACAAAGGGTGGTAGAAGTTTGGAACTCTCTTCACAAACGGCAATTGATGCTGGGCCAATTGTTAATTTTAAATCTGAGATTGATAGATTTTTGTTAACCAAAGGTATTAAGGGATATGGGCCAAAGGCGGGTATATGGAGTTCGGTCACAGATCAGCCATGATCTCATTGAATGGCGGAATAGGCTCGAGGGGCTGAATGGCCTCCTCCTCTTCCTATGTTTGGCTGCTCCTGTCCTACAAAATGCTCTTGGGACTGGGGTGACCCTCCTCTCATGGCCAGCTGTCTCCTGGGAGCCTCCAGTGATGCTAAACAGAGGCATCAGCCCACCAGGAAGGGCAAACTGAGCCTCAAATAACCAATCTGAGCCACTCCAGTATGCCTCCTTACTTCACACAAAGGCAACTAAGCCCCAAATAGCCAATCCGGGTCATTCTGGTATCCCTCCTTACTCTGCACCTAAAGAGTTACATGACACTCGTCAGCTGCAGGTTATTCCAACAGCTCGGCGTGCCTTTGAGGCTAGGTTCCAGGATGGGCAGAGAGCTTCATTACGATTCGTTCGAGCTGCACCACGGCAGGATTTGGAAGGGGAACATAAGAAATAGGAGCAGGAGTAGACCATTCGGCCCCTCGCGCCTGCTCCGCCATTCAATAAGATCATGGCTGATCATCTACCTCAACTCCACTTTCCTGCACTATCCCCATATCCCTTAATTCCCTTAATATCCAAAAATCTATCGATCTCTGTCTTGAATATACTCAACGACTGAGCCTCCACAGCCCTCTGTGGTAGAGAATTCCAAAGATTCACCACCCTCTGAGTAAAGAAATTTCTCCTCATCTCAGTCCTAAATGGCCGACCCCTTATCCTGAGACTGTGACCCCTGGTTCTAGACTCCCCAGGTCAGGGGAATCATCCTCCCTGCATCGACCCTGTCAAGCCCTGTAAGAATTTTATGTGTTTCAATGAGATCACCTCTCATTCTTCTAAACTCTAGAGAATATAGGCCTAGTCTACTCAATCTCTCCTCATAGGACAATCCCCCCATCCCAGGAATCAGTCTGGTGAACCTTCGTTGCACTCCCTCTATGGCAAGTATATCCTTCCTTAGGTAAGGAGACCAAAACTGTACACAATCCTCCAGGTGTGGTCTCACCAGGGCCCTATATAATTGCAGTAAGACATCTTTACTCTTATACTCAAATCCTCTTGTAATAAAGGCCAACATACCATTTGCTTTCCTAATTGCTTGCTGTACCTGCATGTTAACTTTCAGTGATTCGTGTATAAGGACACCCAGGTCCCTCTGAACACCAACATTTCCCAATCTTTCACCATTTAAAAAATATTCTGTTTTTCTATTTTTCCTACCAAAGTGGATAACTTCACATTTCTCCACATTATATTCCATTTGCCATGTTCTTGCCCACTCACTTAGCCTGTCTATATCCCCTTGAAGCCTCCTTGCATCCTCTTCACAACTTACATTCCCACCCAGCTTTGTATCATCAGCAAACTTGGATATATTACATTTGGTCCCCTCATCCAAATCATTGATGTGGATTGTGAATAGCTGAGGCCCAAGCACTGATCCTTGCGGTACCCCACTAGTTACAGCCTGCCAACCCAAAAATGAACCATTTATTCCTACTCTCTGTTTTCTGTCTGTTAACCAATCCTCAGTCCATGCTAATATATTACCCCCAATCCCATGAGCCTAATTTTGTTTCATAAACTCTTGTGTGGCACCTTATCGAATGCCTTCTGAAAATCCAAATACACCACATCCACTGGTTCCCCCTTTTCTATTCTGCTAGTTACAACCTCAAAAAACTCTTAACAGATTTGTCAAACACCATTTCCCTTTCATAAATCCGTGATGACTCTGCCCAATCCTATTATTATTTTCGAAGTGCCCTGTTACCACATCCTTAATAATAGATTCCAGCATTTTCCCGACCACTGATGTCAGGCTAACTGGTCTGTAGTTCCCCGTTTTCTCTCTCTCTCCTTTCTTACATAGTGGGGTTACCATTTGCTATGTTCCAATCCATGGGAACCATTCTAGAATCTATGGAATTTTGGAAAATGACAACCAATGCATCCACTATCTCAATAGCCAACTCTTTCAAAACCTTAGGATGTAGGCCATCAGGTCCTGGGGATTTATTGGCTTTCAGTCCCATTAATTTCTCCAGTTCTACTTTTTTACTAATACTAATATCTTTCAGTTCTTCATTCTCGCTAGCACCTTGGTTCTCCACTATTTCCTGGAAGTTTTTTGCGTCTTCTTCCGTGAAGACAGACACAAAGTATTTGTTTAATTTCTCTGCCATTTCCTTATTCCCCATTATAATTTCTCCTGTCTCAGCCTGTAAGGAACCCACATTTACTTTCGCTAATCTTTTCCTTTGCACATACCTATAGAAGCTTTTACAGTCTGTTTTTTATGTCTCTCGCTAGTGTACCCTCATATTCTATTTTCCCTTTCTTTATCAATTTCTTGATCCTCCTTTGCTGAATTCTAAAATCCTCGGGCTTACTACTCTTTTTGGCAACATTATAAGCCTCTTCCTTTGATCTAATACTATCTTTAACTTCTCTTGTTAGCCACGGTTGGACCACTTTTCCTGTGGGGTTTTTGTGCCTTAAAGGAATGTAATATTTGTTGTAAATTATGTATTAATTCTTTAAATGCTCATCCACTGTCATACCTTTTAATGTAGTTTCCCAATCTACCTTAGCCAACTCGCCCCTCATACCTACGTAGTTTGCTTTGTTTAGATTTAAGACCCCAGTTTCGGATTTAACTAAGTCACTTTCAAACTCAATATAAAATTCTATCATATTATGGTCACTCTTCCCTAAAGGCCCCTTTACTACAAGGTTATTAATTAACCCTTTCTCGTTGCACAATACTAGATCTAAAATAGCCTGTTCCCGAGTTGGTTCCTCAACATACTGATCTAGAAAACTATCTTGCAAACATTCCATGAGTTCGTCCTCCACACTATTACTGCAAATTTGGTTTGCCCAGTCTATATGTAGATTAAAGTCCCCCATGATTACTGTATTACCCTTGTTATATGCGCCTCTAATTTCCTGATTTATACTCTGCCCTACATTACAACTACTGTTTGGGGGCCTATAAACAACGGCCACCAATGTTTTCTGCCCCTTGCTGTTTCTTAGCTCCACCCAAACTGATTCTACTTTTTGATTTTCAAAGCTAAGATCCTTTCTGTCTTTATCCCATCCTTTATTATCAGGGCTACCCCTCCTCCTTTTCCATTTTGCCTATCTCTTCTAAAAGTTATGTATCCTGGAATATTTAGTTCCCAACCTTGGCCACTTTGCTCCCACGTCTCTATTATGGCTATTAGATCACATCTATTAATTTCTATCTGCGCTATTAATTCATCTATTTTGTTGCGAATGCTTCGTGCATTCAGATATAGTGCCTTTAGCTTTGACTTATTTCTCATTTTCCCTGATGTCACCTTAGTCACTGATGCCCTGTTACCTTTGTTACTCTCTCTGTCCCTTCCTGACCCACTCTGCTTATTTTTACCCAAAACTCTACTCTGCTCTAGAGCCTTGACATTTCTCTCGCTGCTTTTAAATTTACTCTTTCCTGAATCCTCCCACCCCGCCTTCATTAGTTTAAAGCCTTGTCTACTGCCCTAGTTATTCGGTTCGCCAGGACACTGATCCCAGCCCCGACGGAACAGCTCCCTCTTTCCCCAGGGAGTTGAGCGGGAGTATGGAGCACCAGGAGATGATTTCTGGACAATGCTGCAGCTCATTCAGTGGAGGAGGAAGAATGAAGCAGCTACAGTTACAATGTGAGAAGTGAAACACGAGACACACTCACAATAGAAAGCAACTCGAGGCTAATGCACACAATACCTGCAACACAGTCATTTACTGTAAGCTTTCTGGAACTCTCTCATTGTCCAGGCAGACAGCAATGTGCACACTGCAGATTTTGGAAGGGTCCCAGGTCCCTTATATAAGTCACGTGCGCTCACAGACTGCTGGGATTTCCGCTGTAGTGCTGAGCAACACTGATTAACTCACGGACTGCCAGTGGGAGAGGGTGAGGGGCTCTGTCCTGTACTCAAAGGGGCTCCCCTCTTGCCCCCCCCTCCACCGCAGGCGCTGACTCGAGCCCCAGTACAGGGGGTGGGGCAGCTCTCCGAGACAGTTACAGTGGGCAGTGGGCGTTCACAGGCTATCCAATCGCCGGAGGCCAGACTCCGTCCTCACCCGACACCTGCTCTTCCCACCAGTAGTCACTGGAATGTGTTCGTGAGTGCAAACCCTGGGGCATTTCCCTCTCCAGTCCAGCGGCACGGAGGGAAACCATTCCACTGCCATTCCTGCAGAGACCAGCGAGCTCCTGATGTATGGCATGGGGCTGTGTGTCTGGAGCTTTGAGCCGAGTTAAAAAAGAAAAAGAAAGACTTGCATTTCTATAGCGCCTTTTCACAACCTCAGGACATCCCAAAGTCTTTACAACCAATGAAGTACTTTTGAAGTGGTCACCATTGTAATGTAGGAAACGCACAGCAGGATCCCACAAACAGCATTGTGACAATGACCAGATAATCTGTTTCCATGATGTTGGTTGAGGAATAAATATTGCCCAGGACATCGGGGAAAACTCCCCTGCTCTTCTTCTAATAGTGCCATTAGATCTTTTATATGCATCTGAGAGGGCAGACGGGACCTCGGTTTAATGTCTC
>JASTWF010002816.1:0-16440 GCA_030390025.1 Squalus acanthias | reverse complement strand
TGGGAGTTCTACAGTCTGGCACTGGTGACCCGCCGGGGAAATGCGATAATCTGGCTGGGGAGGGAGGTCGGGGCTCCTCACCTGGTTGTTGGGCACCGTAACTAGAGGGCAACAACAACTTGCATCTATATCGCACCTTAACCTAGAAAAAGATCCCAGGGCACTTAGCAGAGCTGTAACCAGACGTAAACTGACACCGAAACGCATCAGGAGATATTAGATACAAGGGCTGACACATGGCAGTTGAAGTTTAACGCAGAGAAGTGTAAAATGATCCATTTTGGTGTGATGAATGAGGCAATATAAACCAAAGACTACAATTCTAAAGGGGGTGCAGGAACAGAGACCTGGGGGAGTGTGTACACAAATCTCTGAAGGTGGTAGGACAGGTTGAGAAGGCCGTTAAAAAAGCATACGGGATCCTGGGTTTTATAAATAAAGGCAGAGTACAAAAGCAAGGAAGTTATGCTAAACCTTTATATTCACTGGTTAGGCCCCAGCTGGAGTATTGTGTCCAATTCTGGGCCCCGCACTTTAGGAAGGATGTCAAGGCCTTGGAGAGGGTGCAGAGGAGATTTACTAGAATGGTTCCAGGGATGAGGGACTACAGTTACGTGGATAGACTGGAGAAGCTGGGATTGTTCTCCTCGGAGCAGAGAAGGTTAAGGGGAGATTTGATAGAGGCGTTCAAAACCATGAAGGGTTTTGATAGAGTAAATAAGGAGAAACTGTTTCCAGTGGCAGGAGGGTCGGTAACCAGAGGACACAGATTGAAGGTGATTGGCAAAAGAACCAGAGGCGACATGAGGAAACATATTTTATGCAGCGAGTTGTTGTGATCTGGAACGCACTGCATACAAGGGCGGTGGAAGCAGATTCAATAATAACTTCCAAAAGAGAATTGGAGAAAATACTTGAAGTTGAAAAATTACAGGGCTACGGGGAAAGAGCGGGGGAGTGGAACTAATTGGAGAGCTTGACCAAAGAGTCGGCAGAGACACGATGGGCCGAATGGCCTCCTTCTGTGCTCTATCATTCTATGATTCTAATGGGACAGGTGGCCAAAAGCTTGGTCAAACAGGTAGGTTTTAAGGAGCGTCTTAAAGGAGGAGAGGTAGAGAGGCGGAGAGGTTTCAGGAGGGAATTCCAGAGCTTAGGACCCAGGCAACAGAAGGCACGGCCACCAATGGTGGAGCGATTAAAATCGGGGGATGCGCAAGAGGCCAGAATTAGAGGAGCGCAGAGATCGCGGGGGGTTGTGGGGCTGGAGGAGATTACAGAGATAGGGAGGGGCGAGGAGGCCATGGAGGGATTTGAAAACAAGGATGAGAATTTTAAATTTGAGGCATTGCCGGACCGAGAGCCAATGTCAATAATTGTTAATCCTGAGCAGATTAACAGCACAGATTGAAGTGCAGGTTTCAGCTGCGAGAACACACGATCTGCTTCTATAACACTGTCAGTGTAACTAACTGTAACTCTCAGCTCCAACAGCACTGATCTCAAAGCTCAGGTGTGCAGAGCCGGGACAGAAAGCTGGGCTCACACACTCAGGATCACAATCTCCCACAGCAGGCTGACCTGGAAGTGAAGGATGATGGTCCAGATCAGGCCCAGTGTCAGTTTGGGATTCCCATCTGCGATGTCATCATTTCGGATATTGACGAGCCGGACCTAGAATATAGAAACAGAGAGAATAAAACTTGACCGGTTCACCCCGTGACAGGGTCCCAGCGTGACAGGGTCCCAGCGTGACAGGGTCCCCCCCCGGAACAGGGTCCCACTGTGACCGGTTCGTCCCGTGACAGGGTCCCAGCGTGACAGGATCCCAGTGTGACCGGTTCGCCCCATGACAGAGAGGGACACTGAGAGACACAGAGAGAGAGAGAGACAGAAATAGAGTGACCAGTTCGCCCCGTGATAGCTTCACCGCGTGACAGGGTCCCACTGTGACCGGTTCGTCCCGTGACAGGGTCCCAGCGTGACAGGATCCCAGCGTGACCAGTTCACCCCGTGACAGGGTCCCAGCGTGACAGGATCCCAGCGTGACCGGTTCGTCCCGTGACAGGGTCCCACTGTGACTGGTTCGTCCCGTGACAGGGTCCCAGCGTGACAGGATCCCAGCGTGACAGGATCCCAGCGTGACCAGTTCACCCCGTGACAGGGTCCCAGCGTGACAGGATCCCAGCGTGACAGGATCCCAGCGTGACCGGTTCGTCCCGTGACAGGGTCCCAGCGTGACAGGATCCCAGCGTGACCAGTTCACCCCGTGACAGGGTCCCAGCGTGACAGGATCCCAGCGTGACCAGTTCACCCCGTGACAGGGTCCCAGCGTGACAAGATCCCAGCGTGACCAGTTCACCCCGTGACAGGGTCCCAGCGTGACAGGATCCCAGCGTGACCGGGTCCCAGCGTGACCAGTTCACTCCGTGACAGGGTCCCAAGCTTGTCAGGGTCCCCCCGGGACTGGGTCCCCATGTAGCCAGTTCGCCCGTGACAGTGATCGGTTCGCCCTGGGACAGCGTTCCAGCATGACAGGGTTCCCCCCCCGTCGGGACAGGGTCCCAGCGTGACCAGTTTGCCCCGTGACAGAGAGGGACACTGAGAGACAGAGATAACAAGATAGACAGAGAGACAGAGTGACCAATTCGCCCCGTGATAGCTTCTCCGCGTGACAGGGTCCCAACACAGGCTCCACGTGACCCGTCGCTACCCCGATCACACACTTCAACCCCCTTCAGTACTAATACTGACCTTGATACTGTCCCCTGAACCCCGCCCCTTCACGGGCTACTGACCCTTGATCCCTGACGCACCCCCCGCACCCCGAGTTCCTGACCCGAAGGGGTACTGCCCTGCAATAACCCCACAAAGCTCTGCCCCCAGACTCTTACCTGTCGATGCTTCAGGTATTCCAGCGCGATGCCCACATTCTGCAACTTATGGAAGCGCATGCGGCCCTTCTCGCGGGGCTGTGGGAGAGAAGAATGTTGGTCACTCGGTTCCAGAGTAATAACGGCAGCCTTCATATTCAGCTAGATCGAGAACATTATTCTGCGATCAGCATTCGGCAGACTGGCCGCCATGTGCAGTGTCCATCAGCCCACACTGGCCGCCAAGTAAGAACATAAGAAATAGGAGCAGGAGTCGGCCATTCGGCCCTTCGAGCCTGCTCCGCCATTCAATGAGATCATGGCTGATCTTCTGCCTCAACTACATTCACCGGCCCTATCGTCATATCCCTTGATGCCCTTACTAGTCAGAAATATATCGACTTCTGTTTTGAATATACCCAATGACTGAGCCTCCACAGCCTTCTGGGGTAGAGAATTCCAAAGATTCACCACCCTCTGTGTGAAGAAATTTCTTCTCATCTCAGTCCTGAATGGCCTATCCTTTATCCTGAGGCTGTGGCCCCTGGTTCTAGACTCCCCAGCCAAGGAAAACATTCTCCCAGCATCCACCCTATCAAGCCCTGTAATAATTTTGTGTGCTTCAATGAGATCCCCTCTCATTCTTCTGAATTCAAGAGAATACAGGTCTAGTTTACTCAAACTCTTCTCATACGACAGTCCCGCCATCCCAGAAATCAATCTCGTGAACCTTCGTTGCACTCCCTCTATGGCAAGTATATCCTTCCTTAGGTAAGGAGACCAAAATTGTACACAGTACTCCAGGTGTGGTCTCACCAAGGCTCTACATAATTGGAGTAAGACTTCTTTACTCCTGTACTCAAATCCTCTTGTAATGAAGGCCAGCATACCATTTGCTGCACCTGCACATTCACTTTCAGTGACTCATGTACAAGGACACTCAGGTCCTTTTGAGCATTTGCATTCCCCAATCTTTCACCATTTAGGAAATACTCTGCCTTTCTGTTTTTTCTACCAAAGTGGATAACTTCACATTTATCCACATTATATTCCATCTGCCATGTTCTCGCCCACTCACTGAGCCTGTCGAGATCCCCTTGAAGCCTCTTCACATCCTCTTCACAACTGACACTGCCACCTAGCTTTGTATCATCAGCAAATTTGGAAATGTTACATTTAGTCCCCTCATCCAAATCATTGATATAGATTGTGAATAGCTGGGGCCCAAGCACCAATCCTTGCGGTACCCCACTCGTCACAGCTTGCCATCCTGAAAAAGACTCGTTTATCCCTACTCTTTGTTTTCTGTCTGTTAACCAATTCTCAATCCATGCTAGTATATTACCCCCAATTCCATGTGCCGTAATTTTGTTCACCAACCTCTTGTGTAGGACCTTATCGAAGGCCTTCTGAAAATCCAGATACACCACATCTACCGGTTCCCCTTTGTCTACTCCACTAGTTACATCCTCAAAGAACTCCAATAGGTTTGTTAAACAGGATTTCCCTTTCATAAATCCATGTTGACTCTGCCCAATCTTACTATTAGTTTCTAAATGCCCAGTTATTGCATCCATAGAATCATAGAAGATAGGAGCAGGAGTAGGCCATTCGGCCCCTCTAGCCTGCTCCGCCATTCAATGCGATCATGGCTGATCATCCAAATTCAGAACCCTGTCCCTGCTTTCTCCCCATATCCCTTGATCCCTTTAGCCTTAAGAAATATATCCAACTCCTTTTTGAATCTATTTAATGAATTGGCCTCTACTGCCTTCTGTGGCAGAGAATTCCACAGGTTCACCACTCTCTGGGTGAAGAAATTCCTCCTCATTTCTGTCCTAAATGGCTTACCCCTTATCCTTAGACTGTGACCCCTGGTTCTGGACTCCCCGACCATCGGGAACATCCTTCCTGCATCTAGTTTGTCCTGTCCTGTCAGAATTTTGTAAGTTTCAATGAGATCCCCTCTCATTCTTCTAAACTCCAGCGAGTATAAGCCCAATCGACCCAATCTCTCTTCATACGTCATTCCTGCCATCCCAGGTATCAGCCTGGTGAATCTTCGCTGAACTCCTTCCATGGCAAGAACATCCTTCCTCAGATAAGGCGACCAAAACTGCACACAGTACTCAAGGTGTGATCTCACCAAGGCCCTGTACAACTGCAGCAAGACATCCTTTATAATATATTCCAGCATTTTCCCAACTACTGATGAGGCTACAGGTCTGTAGTTCCCCGTTTTCTCTCTCCCTCCTTTCTTAAATAGCGGGGTTACATTTGCTATCCTCCAATCTGCAGGAACCATTCCAGAATCTATAGAATCTATGTGCAGTGTCCATCAGCCCACACTGGCCGCCATATGCAGTGACCATCAGCCCACACTGGCCGCCATGTGCAGTGTCCATCAGCCCACACTGGCCGCCATGTGCAGTGTCCATCAGCCCACACTGGCCGCCATGTGCAGTGTCCATCAGCCCACACTGGCCGCCATGTGCAGTGTCCATCAGCCCACACTGGCCGCTATGTGCAGTGTCCATCAGCCCACACTGGCCGCCATGTGCAGTGTCCATCAGCCCACACTGGCCGCCATGTGCAGTGTCCATCAGCCCACACTGGCCGCCATGTGCAGTGTCCATCAGCCCACACTGGCCGCCATGTGCAGTGTCCATCAGCCCACACGGGCCGCCATGTGCAGCTGGAGAGAGTGAGATACGGGAGGGCCGAGAGAGATAGAATCATAGAATGGTTACAGCACAGAAGGAGGTCATTCGTCCCGTCGAGCCCGTGCCGGCTCTCTGCAAGAGCACTTCAGCTAGTCCCACTCCCCCCGCCGCCCTTTCCCTGTAGCCCTGCAAATTTCTTTCCTTCAGGTACTTATCCAATTCCCTTTTGAAAGCCACGATTGAATCTGCCTCCACCACCCTTTCAAGGCAGTGCATTCCAGATCCTAACCACTCGCTGCGTAAAAAAGTTTTTCCTCCTGTCGCCTTTGGTTCTTTTGCCAATCACCTTAAAACTGTGTCCTCTGGTTCTCGAGCCTTCCGCCAATGGGAAGAGTTTCTATCTACTCTGTCTAGATCAGTATGTTGAGGAACCAACGAGGGAACAGGCTATTTTAGATCTAGTATTGTGCAATGAGAAAGGGTTAATTAATAATCTTGTAGTAAAGGGGCCTTTAGGGAAGAGTGACCATAATATGATAGAATTTTATATTGAGTTTGAAAGTGATTTAGTTAAATCTAACACTAGGGTCTTAAATCTAAACAAAGCAAACTACATAGGTATGAGGGGCGAGTTGGCTAAGGTAGATTGGGAAACTACATTAAAAGGTATGACGGTAGACAAGCAATGGCTAGCACTTAAAGAATTAATACATAATTTACAGCAAATATACATTCCTTTAAGGCACAAAACACCCACAGGAAAAGTGGTCCAACCGTGGCTAACAAGAGAAGTTAAAGATAGTATTAGATCAAAGGAAGAGGCTTATAATATTGTCAAAAAGAGCAGTAAGCCTGAGGATTGGGAGGGTTTTAGAATTCAGCAAAGGAGAACCAAGAAATTGATAAATAAATGGAAAATAGAATACGAGAGTAAACTAGCGTGAGACATAAAAACAGACTGTAAAAGCTTCTATAGGTATGTAAAAAGGAAAAGATTCGTGAAAGTAAATGTGGGTCCCTTACAGGCTGAGACAGGAGAAATAATAATGGGGAATAAGGAAATGGCCGAGAAATTAATGCATTGGTTGTCATTTTCCAAAATTCCATAGATTCTAGAATGGTTCCTGCGGATTGGAAGGTGGCAAATGTAACCTCAGTATTTAAGAAAGGAGGGAGAGAGAAAATGGGGAACTAGACCAGATAGCCTGACATCAGTAGTACGGAAAATGTTAGAATCTATTATTAAGGGTGTAGTAACAGGGCACTTAGAAAATAATAATAAAATTGGGCAGTCAACACAGATTTATGAAAAGGAAATTGTGTTTGACAAATCTGTTAAGAGTTTTTTGAGGTTGTAACTAGCAGAATAGATAAGGGGGAACCAGTAGATGTGGTGTATTTGGATTTTCAGAAGGCATTTGATAAGGTGCCACACAAGAGGTTATTAAGCATAATTAGGGCTCATGGGATTGGGGGTAATATACTGGCATGGATTGAGGATTGGTTAACGGACAGAAAACAGAGAGTAGGAATAAACGGGTCATTTTCGGGTTGGCAGGCGTTAACTTGTGGGGTACCGCAAGGATCAGTGCTTGGGCCTCAGCTATTCACAATCGACATCAATGATTTGGATGAGGGGACCAAATGTAATATATCCAAGTTTGCTGATGATACAAAGCTGGGTGGGAATGTAAATTGTGAGGAGGATGCAAGGAGGCTTCAAGGGGATATAGGCAGGCTAAGTGAGTGGGCAAGAATATGGCAAATGGAATATAATGTGGAGAAATGTGAAGTTATCCACTTTGGTAGGAAAAATAGAAAAGCAGAATATTTTTAAATGGTGAGAGATTGGGAAATGTTGGTGTTCAGAGGGACCTGGATGTCTGAATCACTGAAAGATAATATGCAGGTACAGCAAGCAATTAGGAAAGCAAATGGTATGTTGGGCTTTATTACAAGAGGATTTGAGTATAAGAGTAAAGACGTCTTACTGCAATTATATAGGGCCCTGGTGAGACCACACCTGGAGTATTGTGTACAGTTTTGGTCTCCTTTCCTAAGGAAGGATATATTTGTCATAGAGGGAGTGCAACGAAGGTTCACC
Source organism: Squalus acanthias (assembly GCA_030390025.1). Lineage (NCBI taxonomy): Eukaryota > Metazoa > Chordata > Chondrichthyes > Squaliformes > Squalidae > Squalus > Squalus acanthias. Next base: position 8,800 of record JASTWF010002816.1, on the reverse strand, counting down.
AGACTGGTTCCTGGGATGGGGGGATTGTCCTATGAGGAGAGATTGAGTAGACTCGGCCTGTATTCTCTAGAGTTTAGAAGAATGAGAGGTGATCTCATTGAAACATACAAGATTCTTACAGGGCTTGACAGGGTAGATGCAGGGACAATGTTTCCCCTGGCTGGGGAGTCTAGAACCAGGGGTCACAGTCTCAGAATAAGGGGTCGGCCATTTAGGACTGAGATGAGGAGAAGTTTCTTCACTCAGAGGGTGGTGAATCTTTGGAATTCTCTACCCCCAGAGGGCTGTGTAGGCTGTCGTTGAGTATATTCAAGACAGAGATCGATAGATTTTTGAATATTATGGGGATCAAGGGATATGGGGATAGAGCAGGAAAGTGGAGATTTTTTTAAATTCGTTTATGGCATGTGGGTATCGCTGGCAAGGCCGGCATTTATTGCCCATCCCTAATTGCCCTTGAGAAGGTGGTGGTGAGCTGCCTTCTTGAACTGCTGCAGTCTGTGTGGTGAAGGTACTCCCACAGTGCTGTTAAGGAGGGAGTTCCAGAATTTTGACCCAGCGACGATGAAGGATCGGCGATATATTTCTAAGTCAGGATGGTGTGTGATTTGGAGGGGAACTTGGAGGTGGTGGTGTTCCCATGCGCTTGCTGCCCTTGTCTTTCTAGATGGAAGAGGTCGCGGGTTTGGGAGGTGCTGCCGAAGAAGCCTTGGCGAGTTGCTGCAGTGCATCTTGTAGATGGTACACACTGCAGCCACGGTACGCCGGTGGTGGAGGGAGTGAATGTTTAAGGTGGTGGATGGGGTGCCAATTAAGCGGGCTGCTTTGTCCTGGATGGTGTCGAGCTTCTTGAGTGTTGTTGGAGCTGCACTCATCCAGGCAAGTGGAGAGTATTCCATCACACTCCTTACTTGTGCCTTGTAGATGGTGGAAAGGCTTTGGGGAGTCAGGAGGTGAGACACTCGCCACAGAATACCTCGCCTCTGACCTGCTCTTGTTGCCACAGTATTTATGTGGCTGATCCAGTTAAGTTTCTGGTCAATGGTGACCCCCAGGATGTTGATGGTGGGGGATTCAGCGATGGTAATACCGTTGAATATCAAGGGGAGATGGTTAGACTGTCGCTTGTTGGAGATAGTCATTGCCTGGCACTTCTGTGGCGCGAATGTTACCTGCCACTTATCAGCCCAAGCCTGAATACGGGATGGGCGAGAGGGATAAAGGAGGGGAGAGGGGGATAAAGGAGGGGCGAGGGGGATAAAGGAGGGGCGAGGGGGATAAAGGAGGGGTGAGGGGGATAAAGGAGGGGTGAGGGGGATAAAGGAGGGACGAGGGGGATAAAGGAGGGGCGAGGGGGATGCGGGAGGGGTGAGGGGGATAAAGGAGGGGCGAGGGGGATAAAGGAGGGGCGAGGGGGATAAAGGAGGGGTGAGGGGGATATGGGAGGGGCGAGGGGGATACGGGAGGGGCGAGGGGGATACGGGAGGGGTGAGGGGGATACGGGAGGGGTGAGGGGGATATGGGAGGGGCGAGGGGGATACGGGAGGGGAGAGGGAGATACGGGAGGGGCGAGGGGGATAAGGGAGGGGTGAGGGGGGATACGGGAGGGGTGAGGGGGATACGGGAGGGGTGAGGGAGATATGGGAGGGGTGAGGGAGATATGGGAGGGGTGAGGGAGATATGGGAGGGGTCAGGGGGATAAGGGAGGGGCGAGGGGGATAAAGGAGGGGTGAGGGGGATAAGGGAGGGGTGAGGGGGATACGGGAGGGGTGAGGGGGATAAAGGAGGGGTCAGGGGGATAAGGGAGGGGCGAGGGGGATAAAGGAGGGGTGAGGGGGATAAGGGAGGGGCGAGGGGGATAAGGGAGGGGCGAGGGGGATAAAGGAGGGGTGAGGGGGATAAAGGAGGGGTGAGGGGGATACGGGAGGGGCGAGGGGGATAAAGGAGGGGTGAGGGGGATAAAGGAGGGGTGAGGGAGATGCGGGAGGGGTGAGGGGGATACGGGAGGGGTGAGGGGGATAAAGGAGGGGTCAGGGGGATAAGGGAGGGGCGAGGGGGATAAAGGAGGGGTGAGGGGGATAAGGGAGGGGCGAGGGGGATAAGGGAGGGGCGAGGGGGATAAAGGAGGGGTGAGGGGGATAAGGGAGGGGCGAGGGGGAATAAAGGAGGGGTGAGGGAGATACGGGAGGGTGAAAACCCTCACTATACTCAACAAATTTCTTAATGCCATACGGCTCACCCTAGTCACTATCCACAAGAGCTCCCTCAGTAACATACTGTTCACACCAGTCTGATGCTGTAACAGTGGTACCACAGGTATTAAGGAGTATGGGCCAAAGGTGGTTATGTGGAGTTCAGGCACAGATCAGCCATGATCTCATTCAATGATGGAACAGGCTCGAGGGGCTGAATGGTCTCCTCCTGTTCCTATGTTCCTTTGTTCCTTATGTTTTCTACAAGCTCAGCACCTTGCACCCTGCTCGATTTGCTTGATTTGGACAGTGTGTGGAGTTATTACTGCCTGCAGCAATGATTCAGCTCTGTATCTGAGAAGGAAACTTCCTTTGAGGCGGCACATTGAATCCTGCTGCTCGTATCCTGTTCAGCTGCTCTCAGTGAGCGGTATAGGATGCCAGAGTGGTGAGTTGCGGAGATCTGAGTCAACTAATCCTCTAACATAGGGAATGACGAACGTCCTTGTGTCTACACGCACACTGACTGCCACACCAGCAGCTGCATTGTGTCTCTATAAATATTTTATACCCCACCCTTTAAACAATGACCTTAACCAATGCACCACTTGCAACTCAAATCCACCAAGGGCACGGTTTCATCAAATTACATTGCAGCCTGAATAACTAATCTCTGTGCTTGTACTGCAAGATCAGGGCAGCTAGTGGACCAGGAGAGGGACTCCAGACATTACTCAATGATGGATGACCAGAAAATCTTACAATGAGATCAGGAATTCAGGAATGGGAAGGGGTTTGGTCCATTGGGATTCTGTACAATGGGAGTGAATGGGAAGGGGTTTGGTCCATTGGGATTCTGTACAATGGGAGTGAATGGGAAGGGGTTTGGTCCATTGGGATTCTGTACCATGGGAGTGAATGGGAAGGGGTTTGGTCTATTGGGATTCTGTACAGTGGGAGTGAATGGGAAGGGGTTTGGTCCATTGGGATTCTGTACACTGGTAGTGAATGGGAAGGGATGGGGTCTATTGGGATTGTGTACAATAGGTGTGAATGGGAAGGGGTTTGGGTCCATTGGGATTGTATACAGTGGGAGTGAATGGGAAGGAGTTTGGTCCATTGGGATTGTGTACAGTGGGAGTGAATGGGAAGGGGTTTGGGTCCATTAGGATCGTGTACCGTGGAAGTGAATGGGAAGGAGTTTGGTCCATTGGGATTGTGTATAATGGGAGTGAATGGGAAGGGGTTTGATCCATTGGGAATCTGTACAATGGGAGTGAATGGGAAGGGGTTTGGTCCATTGGGATTCTGTACCATGGGAGTGAATGGGAAGGGATTGGGTCCATTGGGATTCTGTACAATGGGAGTGAATGGGAAGGGGTTTGGTCCATTGGGATTCTGTACAGTGGGAGTGAATGGGAAGGGGTTTGGTCCATTGGGATTCTGTACAGTGGGAGTGAATGGGAAGGAGTTTGGTCCATTGGGATTGTGTACAGTGGGAGTGAATGGGAAGGGATGGGGTCTATTGGGATTGTGTACAGTGGAAGTGAATGGGAAGGAGTTTGGGTCCATTGGGATTCTGTACAATGGGAGTGAATGGGAAAGGGTTTGATCCATTGGGATTCTGTACAATGGGAGTGAATGGGAAAGGGTTTGATCCATTGGGATTCTGTACAATGGGAGTGAATGGGAAAGGGTTTGGTCCATTGGGAATCTGTACAATGGGAGTGAATGGGAAAGGGTTTGGTCCATTGGGATTCTGTACAATGGGAGTGAATGGGAAAGGGTTTGGTCCATTGGGAATCTGTACAATGGGAGTGAATGGGAAAGGGTTTGGTCCATTGGGAATCTGTACAATGGGAGTGAATGGGAAAGGGTTTGGTCCATTGGGAATCTGTACAATGGGAGTGAATGGGAAAGGGTTTGGTCCATTGGGAATCTGTACCATGGGAGTGAATAGGAAGGGATTGGGTCCATTGGGATTCTGTACACTGGAGTGAATGGGAAGGGGTTTGGGTCCATTGGGATTGTGTACAATGGGAGTGAATGGGAAGGGGTTTGGTCCACTGGGATCGTACACAGTGTGAGTGAATGAAAAAGAAGTTTGGTTCATTGGGATTCGATCCATTGGGAAGGGCTTTGGTCCATTGAGATAGTGTGCTTGTTTAAGGATTTCACTTATTAAAAATGAATGATCACCTGTTATATAAATGAATTCCCGCTCTCCTCCCCCATCAGTTCTGGTTGTAGTGATGCCATGCTTCAGAATGACATGTAATCTCTTGTCTACTTCCTACATATCAAACAGCTGCCAGAATGTTTGGCAATAAACACAGCTCTGTGCAATATTTCCCGTTAAATACTGCACTCCATGAGGAGGGGGAAGGTATATCCAATGCTAAATAACTGCCAGCTCATCTGATAAGACCCCCTTTGTTATCTAGGCTTTGTATGGCAGCAGAAGTGATGGGTCCATGCAGATTCTGGACTGTTTCCATTTGCTGTGCTCTCATTCTACACAGTCCAAAGCAAGCTCCGACAGAGCCAGAGAGTAAATGACATCTAAACGTATGAGGGGAACCAGCTAATCCTCTCCAACAGCAAGAAACTGGCCCTCAACTCTCGAGACTGTCCACGGAAACGCGCGTCCATCCACAGCTTGCTCCATTCCCTGATGGCTAGCCTGGGAACTACGGCCCCCTTTGCAGGGACACACACAGACAGGATGTGCCCAACTCCTTTCACCGCTGCAGGCCACCCTTTGTAAAACAACCTGAGCTGGCAGTTCCACCATCTGTTTCACACGCTGCAGGAACCAGGGGGTGACAGTTCAGGCTGGGTTTGAACAGTACTGGGGTACTTGTCACCGTTGCCCTGGGGCTCTGTACGAAGCTGATAGCCACAGACATACAGGCTGAAGGTTTTAGATCTCTACACATTGCTACATCATTTGTACTGTCGGAGAGAGATGCTGATCCCCTCCTTAGATCTACAATGGAGACTTGTGATAGAATGCAGCACTCACTCAACACTCAACCACAAGCACACGTGGAGTTAGCAGATGTGTTAGTGCTGATACAAGGCACCGATGGAGCATCTCCAGAAACACTGGCCCCAAGCCCCAACAGGCAGGTCGACCTCCCAATCCAGAGAACGAGGTGGAGCCACGATGAGCTCAGGACAATGATGCCTCACCAGCAATGGGTATTTTATGAGTTGGAATTTAGACTGAGATAAATACGGGGCTCAGAAACAACCAGAGATATTCCTGCTGCAGGCAATTGGAGGCCAGGTGAATCTGGAGATGCTCCATTAACGGTCCCGTTCCCGTCATGCTGCGAGAAGTTCCAGGCAGACACACTCACCAGACGCAAATGCTTCATCACATCCCGTTCCTTCTGCTACCCGGCAAGAGCAGTGCAGGAAGGGGGCATAGGCCATAGGATAAAGGGCAAAGGTCAGAGGTAAGGGCACATTTCAGCAAACAACATAAAGGATCAAATACAAAGCAGGAAAAACACACCAAGAAGTGCCCACCCGGGAAAGGTAGGATGCAGACCCCAACTCCAGCAACATCTGCAGCAATATCGGCACGATCTACAAGACCATCTCTTCAATATTTGCAGCAAAGAATCTCTAAATGTTCAACTGAACGAGCAAAGACCAATCGACTCCATCACAGGAGCCACCAATCAGTGAGCTCAGTGCGACTGGGGCCAATCAGTGAGCTCGGTGCGACTGGGGCCAATCAGTGAGCTCCGTGCGACTGGGGCCAATCAGTGAGCTCCGTGCGACTGGGGCCAATCAGTGAGCTCCGTGCGACTGGGGCCAATCAGTGAGCTCCGTGCGACTGGGGCCAATCAGTGAGCTCCGTGCGACTGGGGCCAATCAGTGAGCTCCGTCAGTGGGTTTCCCCATTGTTCCTGTAAAGGACCTTTAGAAAATCCCAGTAAGAAAAATCCTGAAATCCGTATCGACCCTCCCTCCCCCGACCCCCGACCTAACCCCCCAACCGACCTCTAACCTAACCCCTCACCCGACCCCAGACCTAACCCCCTACCTGACCCCCGACCTAACCCCTCACCCGACCCCCAACCTAACCCCTCACCTGACTCACGACCTAACCCCCCGACCTCCGACCTAACCCCTCACTGGACCCCCGACCTAACCCCTCACCGGACCACCGAACTAACTCCTCACCCGACCCCTGACCTAACCCCTCACCCAACCCCCAACCTAACCCCTCACCCGACCCCCGACCTAACCCCCCAACCGACCTCTAACCTAACCCCTCACCCGACCCCAGACCTAACCCCCTACCTGACCCCCGACCTAACCCCTCACCCGACCCCCAACCTAACCCCTCACCCGACTCACGACCTAACCCCTCACCTGACTCACGACCTAACCCCCCGACCTCCGACCTAACCCCTCACCGGACCACCGAACTAACCCCTCACCCAACCCCCAACCTAACCCCTCACCCGACCCCTGACCTAACCCCTCACCCGACCCCCGACCAAACCCCCTCCACATCGCACCTTCCCCTCCCCACACTGTTCGCCCCTACAACCCCCCGCCCTAATCCTCCCAGGGACCTAGCAATCAGCAACATTAAGCTCTGCGAGTAAAAGTAAATCAAACAAAACCATACCAGCAGGGAAAGGGAGAGTGAAAGGTTCAAGGGACAACCTTCTACCAGGCACTGATAGCCCCCCACAACCTTCCACACTCAGTCACAGGCAGCCCCCAGAGTGAGGGGTATCAGAGTGTCCGCTCGGAGAGACCCCAGAGTGAGGGGAGACTCAGAGTGAGGGGAGACCCCAGAGTGAGGGGAGACCCCAGAGTGAGGGGTATCAGAGTGATGGCTCGGGGAGACCCCAGAGTGAGGGGAGACCCCAGAGTGAGGGGTATCAGAGTGACGGCTCGGGGAGACCCCAGAGTGAGGGGAGACCCCAGAGTGAGGGGAGACCCCAGAGTGAGGGGTATCAGAGTGTCCACTCAGAGAGACCCCAGAGTGAGGGGAGACTCAGAGTGAGGGGAGACCCCAGAGTGAGGGGTATCAGAGTGACGGCTCGGGGAGACCCCAGAGTGAGGGGAGACCCCAGAGTGAGGGGAGACCCCAGAGTGAGGGGTATCAGAGTGTCCACGCAGAGAGACCCCAGAGTGAGGGGAGACCCCAGAGTGAGGGGTATCAGAGTGTCCGCTCGAGAGACCCCAGAATGAGGGGAGACCCCAGAGTGAGGGGAGACCCCAGAGTGAGGGGTATCAGAGTGTCCGCTCAGAGAGACCCCAGAGTGAGGGGAGACCTCAGAGTGAGGGGAGACCCCAGAGTGAGGGGTATCAGAGTGTCCGCTTGGGGAGACCCCAGAGTGAGGGTAGACCCCAGATGAGGGGTATCAGAGTGTCCGCTCGGGGAGACCCCAGAGTGAGGGGAGACCCCAGAGTGAGGGGTATCAGAGTGTCCGCTTGGGGAGACCCCAGAGTGAGGGGAGACCCCAGAGTGAGGGGAGACCCCAGAGTGAGAGGATCTTCTATTCGAGTGTAAGAAGCTGAGTGTGCATGTGTTGTGAGCAAACATGAACTTTGAGGACCGGGTCTGCACTAGACCTTGTGGAAGACTATTAGTGCCAGGGAATGCGGTGGGTTTGGGAAGTTTAGAACCTGTTAGTGGGAGTTTCTGGTCTGAAGTGGTAAAGGTAAAAGCTGGGGTTAGTTTTGAAAGACTTTAATCTCTGGGACTTACCAAGGAATCACCCGACAGCACTTCCAGCAATGAAATCAGGTTATGTCCATCTCGTAAATCTTCATAAAGATCATCGATACTGCGGTGAGCCTGAGAAAAATACGACTGAGTTAAAGCTTTGTGTCCAAGGACAATGCCAACCCTGGTAACCAGGGGCAACCCAACTCTCACATCGAGACTAACCCAAGCCTCATCCTCAGGACCAACCTCTGTACTGAGGCAGAACATCACCCTCCCTAACCAAACCAAAAACCCATACCACCCCAAATCCCTCTATTAAGTACACCCAACCCCAAGCAACCAGAACCCGACGCACTCCAAAACCCCTACCAATTAAACCCCAGACCCACCCAACCCCTAAACCCCAGATCCCCCACACCCAGTATCAGTGCCAACCCACACCTCTAATCCCCGTGCCCACCCACAACCCTAAAGCACTAAATATCATACCCACCCACACCCCAAAACCCCTCACTCAGATCCCCAGCCTGGGCCCAGTCTCACTCCGATCCCCGGCTTTGGGCCAAGTCTCACTCCGACTCCCGGCCTCGGGCCCAGTCTCACTCCGACTCCCAGCCTCGGGCCCAGTCTCACTCCAACTCCCAGCCTCGGGCCCAGTCTCACTCCAACTCCCAGCCTCGGGCCCAGTCTCACTCCAACTCCCAGCCTCGGGCCCAGTCTCACTCCAACTCCCAGCCTCGGGCCCAGTCTCACTCCAATACCAGGCCCTGGGCTGAGTCCACTGCTGTCATAGCAATGAACATTCCCAGCATGCACCATGCTCAAGCCACTAAATCAGCAGCAGATCAAACAATGACGGAGCAAAGCCTGTATCTTCAGATTGTGCAGGGTCAGGGGCGGG
>JASTWF010002815.1:0-16446 GCA_030390025.1 Squalus acanthias | reverse complement strand
CTCTCCTCTCCTCTCCTCTCCTCTCCTCTCCCCTCCTCTCCTCTCCTCTCCTCACTTCCTGCCCTGGCATCCTGCATAACTCCAAACACCGGCGAGATTCTGCTCCGTATGTAAACTTAAGAACTGGGCATTGGAAGAGTCCCAAGTACACTTCACTACAGAGAATGCAAGCTTGCTCATTATTTGACTCTTTTTTGGTTGCATCTGTTACTTTATTATTAACAGATGTTGAATTTTCCAAAAGAATGTGTTTATTTATCAAGCGAGGCAGTGATTGGTGGAACTCCACTATTGGGCACAGAGGAAACCAGGCTTGGTCCCGGTGCCCCAGATTGGAGCTGGCTTTGGGTACGACCTGCGGACCCAGGAGGCTGCTGCCCATCCGGGTAACGAGCCTCATTAGTGCATCTGAACCCAGCAGGGCACTGGGATACAGTCCTGAACCCAGCAGGACACTGGGAAACAGTCCTGAACCCAGCAGGGCACTGGGATACAGTCCTGAACCCAGCAGGACACTGGGATACAGTCCTGAACCCAGCAGGACACTGGGATACAGTCCTGAACCCAGCAGGGCACTGGGATACAGTCCTGATCCCAGCAGGACACTGGGATACAGTCCTGAACCCAGCAGGGCACTGGGATACAGTCCTGAACCCAGCAGGACACTGGGATACAGTCCTGAACCCAGCAGGACACTGGGATACAGTCCTGAACCCAGCAGGACACTGGGATACAGTCCTGAACCCAGCAGGACACTGGGATACAGTCCTGAACCCAGCAGGGCACTGGGATACAGTCCTGAACCCAGCAGGGCACTGGGATACAGTCCTGAACCCAGCAGGGCACTGGGATACAGTCCTGAACCCAGCAGGACACTGGGATACAGTCCTGAACCCAGCAGGGCACTGGGATACAGTCCTGAACCCAGCAGGACACTGGGATACAGTCCTGATCCCAGCAGGACACTGGGATACAGTCCTGATCCCAGCAGGACACTGGGATACAGTCCTGAACTCAGCAGGGCACTGGGATACAGTCCTGATCCCAGCAGGGCACTGGGATACAGTCCTGAACCCAGCAGGACACTGGGATACAGTCCTGAACCCAGCAGGGCACTGGGATACAGTCCTGAACCCAGCAGGGCACTGGGATACAGTCCTGATCCCAGCCGGTAACAGCAGCAGGTGTGTGGATGGGCTGTCGGTCTCTCCTCGATATCTTCACTCTTTTCCTCTCTCAGTCTCTGCACCAAGTGAATCCTCACCACGGTTTTCAATCTCCATCTTAACTCCCCTGCTCTCCGATCTTCCATTACTCTCCCTCCATAACTCCCCGACCCATTTCATGGCCACCCCTTCGACCTGGCCTCGCTACTCCCATCGTGTCAATCACAGATAAGGCCATCTCTGATCACTTCCTTGTATCGCTCTCCACACACATTCCCCTTCCCTCTCCCAACCCTACTTCCTTCTGTGTCCGCCCCTGGAAAAATGTCCTCCTCCCCACTAAAACCTTCACTCTCTCAATCCCAGTTGTTTTCTCCCTCAGGTCCAAGGGCCACAGACAGCAGAGTAACTGGTGGACAATTGGTTCAACCGGCCATCTCCATATCAAGCTCCATCAGATCTCACTCTCCTCTCCAAAACACCCACTACTCCAGGACCATCTTGAGAGCAAAGATAACCCATGCTTCTCTTCTTCATCTCCTTAAACCCCTCTCCCTTACCCCCTCACACCTGACCCTCCACCCTCACCCTCTCCCCTACCCCCTCACACCTGACCCTCCACCCGCACCCTCTCCCCTACCCCCTCACACCTGACCCTCCACCCTCACCCTCTCCCCTACCCCCTCACACCTGACCCTCCACCCGCACCCTCTCCCCTACCCCCTCACACCTGACCCTCCACCCTCACCCTCTCCCCTACCCCCTCACACCTGACCCTCCACCCTCACCCTCTCCCCTACCCCCTCACACCTGACCTTCCACCCTCACCCTCTCCCCTACCCCCTCACACCTGACCCTCCACCCTCACCCTCTCCCCTACCCCCTCACACCTGACCTCCACCCTCACCCTCTCCCCTACCCCCTCACACCTGACCCTCCACCCTCACCCTCTCCCCTACCCCCTCACACCTGACCCTCCAACCCTCACCCTCTCCCCTACCCCCTCACACCTGACCCTCCACCCTCACCCTCTCCCCTACCCCCTCACACCTGACCCTCCACCCTCACCCTCTCCTCTACCCCCTCACACCTGACCCTCCAACCTCACCCTCACCCCTACCCCCTCACGCCTGACCCTCCAACCTCACCCTCTCCCCTACCCCCTCACACCTGACCCTCCACCCTCACCCTCTCCCCTACCCCCTCACACCTGACCCTCCAACCTCACCCGCTCCCCTACCCCCTCACACCTGCCCTCTCACCCCACCCTCTCTACCCCGCCCACTCCACTCACCCCTGCCCTCTCACACCGCCCACTCCACTCCCTCCCCTGCCCTCTCACCCCACCCACTCTACTCCCTCCCCTGCCCGCACCCCTGCCCTCTCACCCCTGCCCTCTCACCCCGCGCACTCCACTCCCTCCCCTGCCCTCTCACCCCTGCCCTCTCACCCCGCCCACTCTACTCCCTCCCCTGCCCTCTCACCCCTGCCCTCTCACCCCGCCCACTCCACTCCCTCCCCTGCCCTCTCACCCCTGCCCTCTCACCCCTGCCCTCTCACCCCGCCCACTCCACTCCCTCCCCTGCCCTCTCACCCCTGCCCTCTCACCCCGCCCACTCCACTCCCTCCCCTGCCCTCTCACCCCGCCCACTCTACTCCCTCCCCTGCCCTCACCCCGCCCACTCTACTCCCTCCCCTGCCCTCACCCCTGCCCTCTCACCCCTGCCCTCTCACCCCGCCCACTCCACTCCCTCCCCTGCCCTCTCACCCCACCCACTCCACTCACCCCTGCCCTCTCACCCCTGCCCTCTCACCCCGCCCACTCCACTCCCACCTCTGCCCTCTCACCCTGCCCACTCCACTCCCTCCCCTGCCCTCTCACCCCGCCCACTCCACTCACCCCTGCCCTCTCACCCCTGCCCTCTCACCCCTGCCCACTCACCCCTGCCCTCTCACCCCTGCCCACTCACCCCTGCCCTCTCACCCCTGCCCTCTCACCCCTGCCCTCTCACCCCTCACTTCCAACAACACGGATTTCTTTCTCACTGAAACTCCTGCTTATGCTCCTTCCCTTTGCTGCCAAGCCAAATCCCCCCCTGCCCGAGCCCTGATCCAACATCTTTCTCTCCTATTTCCCCTCATGCTCTCTCCAAGACAACCATGACAACCATCTTCTGCTTCCGTGACTCCATTCCCACCCAACTTCCTTTTCTGGCTCCCATGTTAGCTGACATTGTTAACGGTTCTCTCTCCTCAGGTACTGTCCCTCTCTCCCTCAAATCTGCCGTCATCACCCCTCTCCTCAAAAAACCAACCCTTGATCACTTCGTCCTTGCAAACTACCGCCCCATCTCCAACCTCCCTTTCCTCTCCAAAGTCCTTGAATGTGTTGTCACCTCCCAAATCCGTGCCCATCTTTCCCGGAACTCCATGTTTGAATCCCTCCAATCAGGTTTCCGCCCCTGCCACAGCACTGAAACGGCTCTCATCAAATTCACAAATGAGATCCTTTGTGACTGTGACTGTGGTAAACTATCCCTCCTCGTCCTTCTCGAATTGTCTGCAGCCTTTGACACGGTTGACCACACCATCCTCCTCCAACGCCTCTCCACCATCGTCCAGCTGGGTGGGACTGCACTCGCCTGGTTCCATTCTTATCTATCTAGTTGTAGCCAGAGAATCATCTGCAACGGCTTCTCTTCCCACTCCCGCATCGTTACCTCTGGTGTCCCCAAGGATCTATCCTTGGCCCCTCCTATTTCTCATCTACATGTTGCCCCTTGGCGACATCATCCGAAAACACAGCGTCAGTTTCCACACTTATGCTGACGACACCCAGCTCTACCTCACCACCTCTTCTCTCGACCCCTCCACAGTCTCTAAATTGTCAGACTGCGGCACGGTGGCATAGTGGTTAGCACTGGTGCCTCACAGCGCCAGGGACCCGGGTTCGAATCCGGCCTCGGGTGACTGTCTGTGTGGAGTTTGCACATTCTCCCCGTGTCTGCGTGGGTTTCCTCCGGGTGCTCCGGTTTCCTCCCACAGTCCAAAAATGTGCGGGTTAGGTTGATTTGGCTATGATAAATTGACCCTTAGTGTTAGGGGGGGATTAACTATGTGGGGTTATGGGGATAGGATGGGATATGTTAGGGGGAATTAAATACGTGGGGTTACGGGGATAGGGTGGGATATGTGTCGGTGCAGGCTCGATGGGGATTCTGTGTGGGAAAGCAGGGACAGGGTACTGGATTTGGATGATCAGCCATGATCGTATTGAATGGTGGAGCAGGCTCGACGGGCCAAATGGCCTACTCCTGCTCCTAGTTTCTATGTTTCTATGTTTATCCGACATCCAGTTCTGGATGAGCAGAAATTTCCTCCAACTAAATATTGGGAAGACCGAAGCCATTGGGCTGGATTTTGATACTGGGGCGGGTTGGGGTCGTGTTATCCACCCGCCTGCAATTGGATGTGGGAGATTGATGCAATTTTCACTTAATTGGGCAATTGAGTTCCAGCATGTGGGAACCCATGAACCAATTAGTGGTTTCAGTCTGAAAGTCGCCTCTGATGATGTCATCATTGCAGGTCAGAGACTGCCTGGTCTCAGAGACTGCCTGGCCTTTGCTGTGAGAGGACCTGGATGCAAAATGAGCAGCATCTCACAGAGAGAGAGAGAGAATTTTTTTTGCAACCAAGTCCTCCCAGGCAGTCTCTGAAGACATTCAATGCAGCAGCATCAGAGGCGACTTTCACACCTAATACTACTACTACCTTCATCACATCTCCGTTGTAATAGTGGACCTGCAGCTGATAGTCAGCTATCCACTTGTGCTCCTGCCAGGTTTCACTGGAGTGTTTCACATCAGGCGTGCTTCACGTCGGAAAAGGGTTAAACCAGCTAAAACGTTTCAAAATGGCATTACAGAGCCAATTTAGGGCTTGTTAAGGGCTTTAATGGCCTCTCCTGCCTCTTGGAGGCGGGACGGAGTCGGGAACCCCGCGACCAATTTTGTCAAAATTGTGCGGAGGCGGAATGGAGTCGGGATGGGGTCGGGACCCCCGAATCTGCAACTTTAACCCCCCCACACGCCTCCAAACCCGACTCCACGGGTCATTCAAAATCCAGCCCAGTGTCTTTGGTCCCCGCCACAAACTCCGTTCCCCACCCATTGACTCCATCCCTGTCCCAGCAACTGTCTGAGGCTGAACCAGACTGTTCGCAACCTTGGTGTCATATTTGACCCTGAGATGAACTTCCAAACCTATATCTCCTCCATCACCAAACCGCCTATTTCCACCTCCGTAACATTGCTCGACTCCGCCCCTGCCTCAGCTCATCTGCTGCTGAAACCCTCATTCATGCCTTTGTTACCTCTAGACTTGACTATTCCAACGCACTCCTGGCCGACCTTCCATATTCTACCCTACGTAAACTTGAGGTCATCCAAAACTCAGCTGCCCGTGTCCTAACTCGCACCAAGTCCCGTTCGCCCATCACCCCTGTGCTCGCTGACCTACATTGGTTCCTGGTTAAGCAACGCCTCGATTTTAAAATTCTCATCCTTGTTTTCAAATCCCTCCATGGCCTCGCCCCTTCCTATCTCTAATCTCCTCCAGCCCCACAACCCCCCGAGATATCTGCGCTCCTCAAATTCTGGCCTTTCGTGCATCCCCGATTATAATCGCCCCACCATCGGTGGCCGTGCCTTCTGTTGCCCAAACCCTAAGCTCTGGAATTCCCTCCCTAAACCTCTCCGCCTCTCTACTTCCCTCTCCTCCTTTAAGATGCACCTTAAAACCTGCCTCTTTGACCAAGCTTTTGGTCGCTTGCCCGAGCATCTCCTTTGGCAGTCTCCATTCTGCAGTGAGCCCCTGTGTGGTGTCTTGGGTTGTTCTATGGGTGAAGGGTGTTGATGTAAGTTGGTGTAATGAGCCTGGCTGTGGCGCAAGTTCTGTCTTGGCTGACTCATGATTCTGGCAGCTTTCAGTAGCGGGCTGGGCTGGGATGATCTCCTGGGGTCGGGGCTCCTTCACTCTCACCCGGCTCGGCTCCGACATGGACCGGCGACTCCTCGCCCTCCCGCTCCTGCTCGCTTTCTGCAGCTTCCCCCCGGGCTCCGGGGATCCCCGCCCGCCGGACCGCAGCCTCCAGCCCGGCACCGGCACCGGGAACGGCACCGAGACCCACTGGGACACAACCGGCCCGACCCTCAGCCCCGACCAGCACCAGACACAGACACAGACACAGCCCACCGCAGGCAAGCACAACGGTAAGACCGGAATTATCACCGGGAGCGGGATATTAACACCGGGAGTGGGATAATAATACTGGGAGCGGGATATTAATACCGGGAGTGGGATATTAATACCGGGAGTGGGATATTAATACTGGGAGTGAGATATTAATACCGGGAGCGGGATATTAATACCGGGAGTGGGATATTAATACCGGGAGTGGGATATTAATACTGGGAGTGGGATATTAACACCGGGAGTGGGATATTAATACTGGGAGTGGGATATTAATACCGGGAGTGGGATATTAACACCGGGAGTGGGATATTAATACTGGGAGTGGGATATTAATACTGGGAGCGGGATATTAATACCGGGAGTGGGATATTAATACTGGGAGTGGGATATTAACACCGGGAGTGGGATATTAATACTGGGAGTGGGATAATAACACCGGGAGTGGGATATTAATACCGGGAGTGGGATAATAACACCGGAAGTGGGATATTAATACTGGGAGTGGGATATTAATACTGGGAGCGGGATATTAATACCGGGAGTGGGATATTAATACTGGGAGTGGGATATTAACACCGGGAGTGGGATATTAATACTGGGAGTGGGATATTAACACCCGGGAGTGGGATATTAATACTGGGAGTGGGATATTAACACCGGGAGTGGGATATTAATACTGGGAGTGGGATATTAACACCTGGAGTGGGATATTAATACTGGGAGTGGGATATTAATACCAGGAGTGGGATATTAACACTGGGAGTGGGATATTAACACCTGGAGTGGGATATTAATACTGGGAGTGGGATATTAATACTGAGAGTGGGATATTAACACCAGAGTTGGATATTAACACCTGGAGTGGGATATTAATACCTGGAGTGGGATATTAATACCGGGAGTGGGATATTAATACCGGGAGTGGGATATTAATACTGGGAGTGGGATATTAATACCGGGAGTGGGATATTAATACCGGGAGTGGGATATTAACACCTGGAGCTCGGGATATTAACACCGGGAGTGGGATATTAACACAGGGAGTGGGATATTAATACCGGGAGTGGGATATTAATACCGGGAGTGGGATATTAATACCTGGAGTGGGATATTAATACTGGGAGTGGGATATTAATACCTGGAGTGGGATATTAATACTGGGAGTGGGATATTAACACTGGGAGCGGGATATTAACACCGGGAGTGGGATATTAACACCGGGAGTGGGATATTAACACCTGGAGCTCGGATATTAACACCGGGAGTGGGATATTAACACCGGGAGTGGGATATTAACACCGGGAGCTCAGGATATTAACACCGGGAGTGGGATATTAATACTGGGAGCGGGATATTAACACCGGGAGTGGGATATTAACACCGGGAGTGGGATATTAATACTGGGAGCGGGATATTAACACCGGGAGTGGGATATTAACACCGGGAGTGGAATATTAACACCAGGAGTGGGATATTAACACCGGGAGTGGGATATTAACACCGGGAGTGGGATATTAATACTGGGAGCTTAGGATATTAACACAGGGAGTGGAATATTAACACAGGGAGTGGGATATTAACACAGGGAGTGGGATATTAACACAGGGAGTGGGATATTAACACCGGGAGTGGAATATTAACACCGGGAGTGGAATATTAACACCAGGAGTGGGATATTAACACCGGGAGTGGAATATTAACACAGGGAGTGGGATATTAACACAGGGAGTGGGATATTAACACCGGGAGTGGAATATTAACACCGGGAGTGGAATATTAATACCTGGAGTGGGATATTAACACCGGGAGTGGGATATTAACACCGGGAGTGGGATATTAACACCAGGAGTGGGATATTAACACCGGGAGTGGGATATTAACACCGGGAGTGGGATATTAACACCGGGAGTGGGATATTAATACTGGGAGCTAAGGATATTAACACAGGGAGTGGAATATTAACACAGGGAGTGGGATATTAACACAGGGAGTGGGATATTAACACAGGGAGTGGGATATTAACACAGGGAGTGGGATATTAACACCGGGAGTGGAATATTAACACCAGGAGTGGGATATTAACACCGGGAGTGGAATATTAACACAGGGAGTGGGATATTAACACAGGGAGTGGGATATTAACACCGGGAGTGGAATATTAACACCGGGAGTGGAATATTAATACCTGGAGTGGGATATTAACACCGGGAGTGGGATATTAACACCGGGAGTGGGATATTAACACCGGGAGTGGGATATTAACACCAGGAGTGGGATATTAACACCGGGAGTGGGATATTAATACCGGGAGTGGGATATTAACACCAGGAGTGGGATATTAACACCGGGAGTGGGATATTAACACCGGGAGTGGGATATTAACACTGGAAGTGGGATATTAACACCGGGAGTGGGATATTAACACCGGGAGTGGGATATTAACACCGGGAGTGGGATATTAACACAGGGAGTGGGATATTAACACCGGAAGTGGGATATTAACACCGGGAGTGGGATATTAACACCGGAAGTGGGATATTAACACCGGAAGTGGGATATTAACACAGGGAGTGGGATATTAACACATAGAGTGGGATATTAACACCTGGAGTGGGATATTAACACCGGGAGTGGGATATTAACACCGGGAGTGGGATATTAATACTGGGAGTGGGATATTAACACCGGAAGTGGGATATTAACACAGGGAGTGGGATATTAACACTGGGAGTGGGATATTAATAATGGGAGTGGAATATTAACACTGGGAGTGGGATATTAACACAGGGAGTGGGATATTAACACCGGAAGTGGGATATTAACACAGGGAGTGGGATATTAACACTGGGAGTGGGATATTAATACTGGGAGTGGAATATTAATACTGGAAGTGGGATATTAACACCGGGAGTGGGATATTAACACCAGGAGTGGGATATTAACACCGGAAGTGGGATATTAACACCGGGAGTGGGATATTAACACCGGGAGTGGGATATTAACACCGGGAGTGGAATATTAACACCGGGAGTGGGATATAAACACAGGGAGTGGGATATTAACACCGGGAGTGGGATATTAACACAGGGAGTGGGATATTAACACCGGGAGTGGGATATTAACACCGGGAGTGGGATATTAACACAGGGAGTGGGATATTAACACCGGGAGTGGGATATTAACACCGGGAGTGGGATATTAACACCGGGAGTGGGATATTAACACCAGGAGTGGGATATTAATACTGGGAGTGGGATATTAACACCAGGAGTGGGATATTAACACAGGGAGTGGGATATTAACACCAGGAGTGGGATATTAACACAGGGAGTGGGATATTAACACCGGGAGTGGGATATTAACACCGGAAGTGGGATATTAACACCGGGAGTGGGATATTAACACCGGGAGTGGGATATTAACACCAGGAGTGGGATATTAACACCCGGAGTGGGATATTAACACCGGGAGTGGGATATTCACACCGGGAGTGGGATATTAACACCGGGAGTGGGATATTAACACCAGGAGTGGGATATTAACACCCGGAGTGGGATATTAACACCGGGAGTGGGATATTAACACCGGGAGTGGGATATTAACACCGGGAGTGGGATATTAACACAGGGAGTGGGATATTAACACCAGGAGTGGGATATTAACACCAGGAGTGGGATATTAACACAGGGAGTGGGATATTAACACCAGGAGTGGGATATTAACAGAGGGAGTGGGATATTAACACCGGGAGTGGGATATTAACACCGGGAGTGGGATATGAACACCGGGAGTGGGATATTAACACTAGGAGTGGGATATTAACACAGGGAGTGGGATATTAACACCGGGAGTGGAATATTAACACCGGGAGGGGAATATTAACACCGGGAGTGGGATATTAACACCGGGAGGGGGATATTAACACCGGGAGTGGGATATTAACACCGGGAGTGGAATATTAACACCGGGAGTGGGATATTAACACCGGGAGTGGAATATTAACACCGGGAGTGGAATATTAACACCGGGAGAGGGATATTAACACCCGGAGTGGGATATTAACACCTGGAGCTCGGGATGTTAACACCAGGAGTGGGATATTCACACCGGGAGAGGGATATTAACACCCGGAGTGGGATATTAACACCAGGAGATCGGGATATTAACACCAGGAGTGGGATATTAACACCCGGAGTGGGATATTAACACCGGGAGTGGGAAATTCACACCGGGAGTGGGATATTAACACCGGGAGTGGGATATTAACACCAGGAGTGGGATATTAACACCCGGAGTGGGATATTAACACCGGGAGTGGGATATTAACACCGGGAGTGGGATATTAACACCTGGAGCTCGGGATATTAACACCAGGAGTGGGATATTAACACCGGGAGTGTGATATTAACACCCGGAGTGGGATATTAACACCAGGAGCTCGGGATATTAACACCGGGAGTGGGATATTAACACCGGGAGTGGGATATTAACACCGGGAGTGGGATATTAACACCGGGAGTGGGATATTAACACCGGGAGTGGGATATTCACACCTTGAGTGTGATATTAACACCTGGAGTGGGATATTAACACCGGGTGTGGGATATTAATACCGGGAGTGGGATATTAATACCGGGAGTGGGATATTAATACCGGGAGTGGGATATTAACACCGGGAGTGGGATATTAACACCAGGAGTGGGATATTAATACTGGGAGTGGGATATTAACACCAGGAGTGGGATATTAACACAGGGAGTGGGATATTAACAGAGGGAGTGGGATATTAACACCGGGAGTGGGATATTAACACCGGGAGTGGGATATTAACACCGGGAGTGGGATATTAACACTAGGAGTGGGATATTAACACAGGGAGTGGGATATTAACACCGGGAGTGGAATATTAACACCGGGAGGGGAATATTAACACCGGGAGTGGGATATTAACACCGGGAGGGGGATATTAACACCGGGAGTGGGATATTAACACCGGGAGTGGAATATTAACACCGGGAGTGGGATATTAACACCGGGAGTGGAATATTAACACCGGGAGTGGAATATTAACACCGGGAGAGGGATATTAACACCCGGAGTGGGATATTAACACCTGGAGCTCGGGATGTTAACACCAGGAGTGGGATATTCACACCGGGAGAGGGATATTAACACCCGGAGTGGGATATTAACACCAGGAGCTCGGGATATTAACACCAGGAGTGGGATATTAACACCCGGAGTGGGATATTAACACCGGGAGTGGGAAATTCACACCGGGAGTGGGATATTAACACCGGGAGTGGGATATTAACACCAGGAGTGGGATATTAACACCCGGAGTGGGATATTAACACCGGGAGTGGGATATTAACACCGGGAGTGGGATATTAACACCTGGAGCTCGGGATATTAACACCAGGAGTGGGATATTAACACCGGGAGTGTGATATTAACACCCGGAGTGGGATATTAACACCAGGAGCTCGGGATATTAACACCGGGAGTGGGATATTAACACCGGGAGTGGGATATTAACACCGGGAGTGGGATATTAACACCGGGAGTGGGATATTAACACCGGGAGTGGGATATTCACACCTTGAGTGTGATATTAACACCTGGAGTGGGATATTAACACCGGGTGTGGGATATTAATACCGGGAGTGGGATATTAATACCGGGAGTGGGATATTAACACCGGGAGTGGGATATTAACACCAGGAGTGGGATATTAATACTGGGAGTGGGATATTAACACCAGGAGTGGGATATTAACACAGGGAGTGGGATATTAACACCAGGAGTGGGATATTAACACAGGGAGTGGGATATTAACACCGGGATTGGGATATTAACACCGGGAGTGGGATATTAACACCGGGAGTGGGATATTAACACCGGGAGTGGGATATTAACACCGGGAGTGGGATATTAACACCCGGAGTGGGATATTAACACCGGGAGTGGGATATTAACACCGGGAGTGGGATATTAACACCGGGAGTGGGATATTAACACCGGGAGTGGGATATTAACACCCGGAGTGGGATATTAACACCGGGAGTGGGATATTCACACCGGGAGTGGGATATTAACACCGGGAGTGGGATATTAACACCAGGAGTGGGATATTAACACCCGGAGTGGGATATTAACACCGGGAGTGGGATATTAACACCGGGAGTGGGATATTAACACCGGGAGTGGGATATTAACACAGGGAGTGGGATATTAACACCAGGTTAAGGCCAGCGTAGATAGTACATGGGTGACCAAAAGGCAGAGCAAGGGCAGGAAGGTAGTGCAGAAATCCCCTGGGGTTGTCTCCCTTAGCAACAGGTTCACCGCCTTAGGTGCTGTTGTCGGGGGGGATGACTCATCGGGGGAAGGCACCAGCAGCCAGGCTCATGGCACCATGACTGGCTCTGTTGCAAAGAAGGGAGGGAAAAAGAGTGGCAGGGCTATAGTAATAGGGGATTCGATTGTAAGGGGAATAGATAGGGGTTTCTGTGGTCGCGACCGAGACTCCAGGATGGTATGTTGCCTCCCTGGTGCAAGGGTCAAGGATGTCTCGGCGCGGGTGCAGAACATTCTGGAGGGGGAGGGGGAACAGCCAGTTGTCGTGATACATGTTGGTACCAACGACGTAGCTAAAAAAAGGGAAGAGGTCCTACAAGTAGAATTTAGGGAGTTAGGAGCCAAGCTAAAAAGTAGGACCTCGAAGGTAGTAATCTCTGGATTACTACCAGTGCCACGTGCTAGTAAGAGTACAGAGAACAGGATAGTTAGGCTAAATACGTGGCTTGAGCAGTGGTGTAAGAGGGAGGGTTTTAAATTTTTGAGGCATTGGAACCAGTTTTGTGGTAGGTGTGACCTATACAAAAGGGACGGTCTACACCTGTGCAAAGATGGAACTGATGTTCTCGGGGTAATTTTTGATAAAGCAGTTCGGGAGCATTTAAACTAGTATGGCAGGGGGCTAGAAACCTATGTAGTGAAATAGAGGAAAGTGAAAGGCAGACAGAAATAAATGGTAAAAGGGTGAGGAACAAAAAACAAAGGGCCAAACTAATTCATAAAAAATGTGAGCATAAAAAAAGCCTGAGGGTTTTATACCTTAATGCGAGAAGCATCAGGAACAAGGTAGATGAATTAGCTGTGGAAATAGAGGTTAATAATTATGATCTAATTGGGATTACGGAAACATGGTTGCAGGGTGAGCAGGGCTGGGAGCTTAACATACAGGGGTATTCAGTATTTAGGAAGGATCGACAAAAAAGAAAGGGAGGAGGGGTAGCATTGCTGGTAAAAGAAGGGATAAATGCAATTGAAAGGAAGGATATTAACTCAGTTAATACAGAATCTATATGGGTGGAGCTAAGAAATAGCGAGGGGCGAAAAACATTAATAGGAGTGGTATATAGGCCTCCAAATAGTAAAATAGAGGTTGGGGAGGGCATCACGAGGGAAATTAGAGAAGCGTGCAATAAGAGCACAGCTGTCATCATAGGTGACTTTAACTTACATATAGATTGGAATAGCCTAATCAGTAAAAATAATGAGGAGGAGGAATTCCTTGAGTGTTTAAGGGATGGTTATCTGGATCAATATGTCGAGGAACCAACTCGGGAACAGGCTATATTGGACTGGGTACTGTGCAATGAGAAGGGACTAATTAGTAATCTTGTTGTACGGGGACCCTTGGGTCAGAGCGATCATAACATGATCGATTTCTCACTCGAAATGGAGAGCGAAGAAATTGACTCAGATACTAAGGTCCTGAATTTAAACAAGGGGAATTATGATGCCATTAGACGGGAACTGAGTAGGTCTGATTGGACAACGTTCCTGGGAGGACTGGAGGTAGATAAACAATGGCAAGCATTTAAAGATAGAATGACAAAATTGCAAAAATTGTTTATACCAATCTGGCATAAAAGGAAATCTAAAAAGGTGACTCAACCGTGGATAACAGGGGAAATTAGAGACAGCATAAAATCCAAAGATAGGGCGTATAAAATAGCCAAAAAAAGCGCCAGAGCAGAAGATTGGGAACAGTTTAAGATAGAGCAAAGGAGGACAAAGGGCTTAATCAAGAGGGGCAAAATAGCTTACGAAAGCAAGCTGGCGGAAAATATAAAAACTAACTCCAAAAGCTTTTATAAGTATATCAAGAGGAAAAGACTGGTGAAAACCAAAGTTGGCCCATTGCAGTCAGATACGGGGGAATATATAACGGGAAATAAAGAAATGGCAGACCAACTAAATGCATACTTTGGGTCAGTCTTTACGAAGGAAGACACAAAAAACCTCCCTGGGATATCGGGAAAAATAGGGACATTTGCAAAGGAGGAAATGACGCAAGTCAATATCTCTAAGGATATGGTGTTAAGGAAGCTAAAGGGATTGAAGGCGGACAAATCCCCAGGGCCTGATAACATGCATCCTAGGGTGCTGAAGGAGGTGGCCCTAGAGATAGCGGATGCACTAAGTATGATTTTTCAGAATTCATTAGACTCGGGAACAGTGCCCATGGATTGGAGGGTAGCTAACGTTACCCCACTATTCAAAAAGGGGGGTAGGGAAAAAGCAGGTAATTACAGACCTGTAAGCCTTACATCAGTTGTGGGCAAAATGCTGGAGTCCATCATTAAGGATGAAATAGCGGAGCACTTAGCAAATGGGGACAGGATAGGACAGAGTCAACATGGATTTACAAAGGGTAAATCGTGCTTGACTAATCTATTGGAATTTTTTGAGGGAGTAACTGGTAAAATAGATGGGGGAGAGCCAGTAGATGTGGTGTACCTGGACTTCCAAAAGGCCTTCGATAAGGTCCCACATAAAAGATTAGCAGGGAAAATTGAAGCTCATGGGATAAAGGGGAAAGTATTGACGTGGATAGAGAACTGGCTGTCAGATAGAAAACAGAGAGTTGGAATAAACGGCTCATTTTCTGAATGGCAGGCAGTAACAAGTGGGGTACCACAGGGATCTGTCCTGGGTCCCCAGCTGTTCACAATTTACATTAATGACCTGGATCAGGGAGTCGGATGCAGCATTTCCAAATTTGCAGACGACACTAAACTAGGAGGGGGGGTGGGCTCAGAGGAGGAGACCAGGAAGCTCCAGAGCGATTTGGACAGACTGGGTGATTGGGCGGATAAATGGCAGATGCACTATAATGTGGACAAGTGCGAAGTTATCCACCTTGGGTGCAGGAACGGGAGGGCAAATTATTATTTAAATGGCAATAAATTGGGAGAGGGGGAAGTACAGAGAGACCTGGGTGTTCTTGTACACCAGTCACTGAAGGCGAGCATGCAGGTGCAACAGGCGATCAAGAAGGCAAACGGTATGCTGGCCTTCATAGCAAAAGGGTTGGAATACAGGAACAGGGATACCTTGCTGCAGCTGTACAGGGCACTGGTGAGACCACACCTCGAGTACTGTGTACAGTTTTGGTCGCCTCATCTGAGGAAAGATGTTCTTGCCATGGAGGGGGTGCAGCGGCGATTCACCAGGCTGATACCAGGAATGGCGGGATTGACCTATGAGGAGAGACTATGTAGTTTAGGGATGTACACACTGGAGTTTAGAAGATTGAGAGGGGACCTCATAGAAGTGTATAAAATTCTGACAGGTCTAGACAGACTAGATGCAGAAGGAATGTTTCCCTTGGCGGGTGAGAACAGAACTAGAGGACATAATTTAAGGATAAGGGCTAAACCATTTAGGACAGAAATGAGGGGGAATTTCTTCACTCAGAGGGTGGTGAACCTGTGGAACTCATTGCCACAGAGGGCAGTGTACGCCAGCTCATTAAATATATTTAAGAGGGAATTAGATATATTTCTACAGGCAAAAGGGGTTAAGGGTTACGGAGAGAAGGCGGGGACGGGATACTGAATTGGAGGATCAGCCATGATCTCATTAAATGGCGGAGCAGGCTCGAAGGGCCGGCTGGCCTACTCCTGCTCCTATCTTCTATGTATCTATGTATCTATGTATTAACACAGGG
>JASTWF010002814.1:0-16464 GCA_030390025.1 Squalus acanthias | reverse complement strand
GTTAGATACAGAGTAAAGCTCCCTCTACACTGTCCCATCAAACACTCCCAGGACAGGTACAGCATGGGTTAGATACAGAGTAAAGCTCCCTCTACACTGTCCCATCAAACACTCTCCAGTCAGGTACAGCACGGGTTAGATACAGAGTAAAGCTCCCTCTACACTGTCCCATCAAACACTCCCAGGGCAGGTACAGCACTGGTTAGATACAGAGTAAAGCTCCCTCTACACTGTCCCATCAAACACTCCCAGGGCAGGTACAGCACGGGTTAGATACAGAGTAAAGCTCTCTCTACACTGTCCCATCAAACACTCCCAGGGCAGGTACAGCACAGGTTAGATACAGAGTAAAGCTCCCTCTACACTGTCCCATCAAACACTCTCCAGTCAGGTACAGCACGGGTTAGATACAGAGTAAAGTTCCCTCGACACTGTCCCATCAAACACTCCCAGGGCAGGAACAGCACGGGTTAGATACAGAGTAAAGCTCCCTCTACACTGTCTCATCAAACACTCCCAGGGCAGGTACAGCACAGGTTAGATACAGAGTAAAGCTCGCACTACACTGTCCCATCAAACACTCCCGGGGCAGGTACAGCACAGGTTAGATACAGAGTAAAGCTCCCCCTACACTGTCCCATCAAACACTCCCAGGGCAGGTACAGCACGGGTTAGATACAGAGTAAAGCTCGCTCTACACTGTCCCATCAAACACTCCCAGGCCAGGTACAGCACGGGTTAGATACAGAGTAAAGCTCCCTCTACACTGTCCCATCAAACACTCCCAGGCCAGGTACAGCACGGGTTAGATACAGAGTAAAGCTCCCTCTACACTGTCCCATCAAACACTCCCAGGGCAGGTACAGCACGGGTTAGATACAGAGTAAAGCTCCCTCTACACTGTCCCATCAAACACTCCCAGGGCAGTTACAGCACGGGTTAGATACAGAGTAAAGCTCCCTCTACACTGTCCCATCAAACACTCCCAGGGCAGGTACAGCACGGGTTAGATACAGAGTAAAGCTCCCTCGACACTGCCCCATCAAACACTCCCAGGGCAGTTACAGCACGGGTTAGATACAGAGTAAAGCTCCCCCTACACTGTCCCATCAAACACTCCCAGGGGAGGTACAGGGACGTGTTACCGATACCTCCCCTGGATACCGAGGCTAGGAGAGGCACCCTGGATGGTATGGGGAGCTGGAATAATCCAGAGTAATGATCGGGTTAGTTGTGGCTCAGTGGGAGCACTCTCTCTCTCTCTCTCGTCTCTGAGTCAGGAGGTTGTGGGATCAATTCCACCTCCAGAGGCTTGAGAACACAATCTAGGCCGACGCTCCAATGCAGTACTGAGGGAGCGCTGCACTGACAGAGGGGCCGTCTTTCAGACGAGACGTTCAAGCGAGGCCCCATCTGCCGTCTAAAGTCGACGTAAAAGATCCCATGATGTTATTTTGAAGAGCAGGGGAGTTCTCCCTGGAGTCCTGGCCAACATTTACCCCTGAACCAACATCACTAAAACAGATCATCTGGTCATTATCACAGTGCTGTCTGTGGGAGCTTTCTGTGCGTAAATTGGCTGCTGCATTTGCTACATTACAACAGTGACTGCAGTTCAAAAGTACTTCATTGGCTGTAAAGCGCTTTGGGATGTCCTGCAGTTGTGAAAGGTGCTGTATGAATACAAGTCTTTCTTTAACAAAGGAGAAAAGGCCCAAAAATGGAACAGTCAGTAACAGAACATCAATTAGTCTCCTCTTATCTTAGAGACGTCAAGGACTCGATACAAAGTGTGTTTGAAACAAAGCAGATTTATTTGACTTATATCCAGAATATTGAACTCCAGCCCAGTTATAGGGGTTATTAACATCAGCAGAAACAAACCCCAACTGTCAGAATGAACAAGGTCCAGTCCTGGATGTGATTAACAGCAGCAATAACAGCAGAATCCAACCCCTGCAGTCACTTGTGAACTCGCTGGTGTCTCAGCAGGTGGGATCAACGAGTGAATCCCATCCCACACACGGAGCAGGTGAACGGCCTCTCCCCAGTGTGAACCTGCTGGTGTGTCAGCAGGGTGGATGACTGAGTGAATCCCTTCCCACACACGGAGCAGGTGAACGGCCTCTCCCCAGTGTGAACTCGCTGGTGTCTCAGCAGGTTTGATGACTGAGTGAATCCCTTCCCACACACGGAGCAGGTGAACGGCCTCTCCCCAGTGTGAACTCGCTGGTGTCTCAGCAGGTTGGATCAACGAGTGAATCCCTTCCCACACACAGAGCAGGTGAACGGCCTCTCCCTAGTGTGAACTCGCTGGTGTCTCAGCAGGTTGGATCAACGAGTGAATCCCTTCTCACACACGGAGCAGGTGAACGGCCTCTCTCCAGTGTGAACTCGCTGGTGTCTCAGCCGCTGGGAGCTGTACAGAGCTCTGGTTAGAACCCATCTGGAGTATTGTGTTCAGATCTGGGCACCGCACCTCAGGAAGGATATATTGGCCTTGGAGAGGGGTCGTGGTGCAGATTCACCAGAATGATATCAGTGTAAAAGGGTTAAATTTCTTCAAAAAACTCAAGCAGGTTTGTAGGATGGAAACAGCCTGAGCAGTTCCGCAGCAACACCAATCCCCAAATGGGAAGCTTTCTGCTTTTTAACCTCGTACACTATTTATCGACAAAGTACATCTCTAATTATCATCAACAGCAAGCTGCAATATTACTTATTGGAATATGATTGTTTGACTAAGTAAGAGTTCAGCCAAAGAACTACCTGCAGTTATTTTACAAATATAGTATTTTCTTACTTTCAGTTTTCTTTGGCCTTTTACTTTTTGTTGTGTGTGTTTTTTTCTCTTTAGGTCCCTGCACACAACCAAAGCATTCTCAGCTGAGGGAACAGGTGGGCAGCTTGCTCTGACCCTGCCATTCTACTGTGACCCGAGGGCTCTCACCCTCCAAATGTACTTCCTTGTGGGGACACGCACACTTTCTGTTGACCCCCCTCTTTCTTCCCGACAGTCCAGTGGAGATTAAGGATTTGCAGTGTGAGGGAGAATGGGCATAAACCCACATCCCACCATTCTTTGGTGCCATTTGTTGAGCTGGCATGCTGTGCCCGTCTCCGTTAATGACTTCTGATGTTCTTCAGTTTTTTGAAGCAGAAACAGTGTCCACAAAGAGCTACTTGTGCTTCAAAAGACTCGAGCCGCTCGGCCAACCAGCCACGTGGACTTTCAGTCCAACATATAATCCATCAATCGATCGATCACTCATTTCATTCATTTAGTAACGGCAGATTTTACGATCTTACACCACATTCTGTGTATTTAAGACAGTATCTGAGGACTATCTGAATTGATGTTGATAAATTATTGGGAGGGTAGAAGTGGTGCGATGCTCAACACTAAGAGTCGGACTGTTTCCGATTCACCAATTGAACACTTTGCTCTCACCAACGTGCGCGGTCCCTTTAAATGTGCTGCGCGGTTTCTCTCCCAGCGGCAGGAGCTGGTGAGCGGCCTGCGCGGGGCCTCACCATTGCTGCGCCACCGTGCAGCCGCGCACCTCAGGGGCAACATTGGTGTGCGGCCCTCAACAGCTCACCACAACTTGTTAAGTGGCCCTCCAGCCCCAATCATTGCCCAGCCCTGCCCAAAACCATCTTTAACCGGATTCTGACTCCTGACGGAGCTGGGAAAGATTCTCCCATTTTTACCACAATTGACACCATCTTCTTTTCCAAAGATCGCTGAGCTTCTCTAATGGCTGCTTTTGTCTCCCTCAACTGTGGGTGATATTTCTCTCTATTCTCCTGTAAACTGAATTCCTCTTGATCTCAACTGGGTTCAATGTAAGACAGTTCAACGAGTCAGGCATCATTCACCCCTAGACCTACGCTGGCCGGTGAAACCCCAGTCATTTCCTCAGTAAGGATTCCTCTGGTTCCTCGCCATATATTTGTCAGGATACCGAAACCCAGCTTTCTTACCGTCCACTCCTGGAGGCCCCACTCCCTGAGCCTACAACCTTCAGCAGGGTCAGTGGTGGGGTTCAACAGCAGGAGTGAACCCAACTGTTAGAGTGAACAGGGTTCAGTCCTGGATGTGATTAACAGCAGCAATAATAGTAGAATCCAACGCTGTAGTCACTTGTGGAGAGTCAGGGTCGGGCTGGGTCACTGAGGGATGAAGGAGGCGAGTGTGCAGTGGAGAGTCAGGGTCGGGCTAGGTCACTGGGGGATGAAGGAGGCGAGTGTGCAGTGGAGAGTCAGGGTCAGGCTAGGTCACTGAGGGATGAAGGAGGCGAGTGTGTAGTGGAGAGTCAGGGTCAGGCTAGGTCACTGAGGGATGAAAGGCGAGTGTGCAGTGGAGATTCAGGGTCAGGCTAGGTCACTGAGGGATGAAGGAGGCGAGTGTGCAGTGGAGAGTCAGTTGGTAGGGCTAGGTCACTGAGGGATGAAGGAGGCGAGTGTGCAGTGGAGAGTCAGGGTCAGGCTAGGTCACTGAGGGATGAAGGAGGTGAGTGTGCAGTGGAGAGTCAGGGTCGGGCTAGGTCACTGAGGGATGAAGGAGGCGAGTGTGCAGTGGAGAGTCAGGGTTGGGCTAGGTCACTGAGGGATGAAGGAGGCGAGTGTGCAGTGGAGAGTCAGGGTCGGGCTAGGTCACTGAGGGATGAAGGAGGTGAGTGTGCAGTGGAGAGTCAGGGTCGGGCTAGGTCACTGAGGGATGAAGGAGGTGAGTGTGCAGTGGACAGTCAGGGTCGGGCTAGGTCACTGAGGGATGAAGGAGGCGAGTGTGCAGTGGAGAGTCAGGGTCGGGCTAGGTCACTGAGGGATGAAGGAGGTGAGTGTGCTGTGGAGAGTCAGGGTCATCCTAGTTCACTGAGGGATGAAGGAGGCGAGTGTGCAGTGGAGAGTCAGGGTCGGGCTAGGTCACTGAGGGATGAAGGAGGCGAGTGTGCAGTGCAGTGGAGAGTCAGGGTCGGGCTAGGTCACTGAGGGATGAAGGAGGCGAGTGTGCAGTGGAGAGTCAGGGTCGGGCTCGGTCACTGAGGGATGAAGGAGGTGAGTGTGCAGTGGAGAGTCAGGGTAGGGCGAGGTCACTCAGGGTTGAAGGAGGCGAGTGTGCTGTGGAGAGTCAGGGTAGGGCGAGGTCACTCAGGGTTGAAGGAGGCGAGTGTGCTGTGGAGAGTCAGGGTCGGGCTAGGTCACTGAGGGATGAAGGAGGCGAGTGTGCAGTGGAGAGTCAGGGTCGGGCTAGGTCACTGGGGGATGAAGGAGGCGAGTGTGCAGTGGAGAGTCAGTTGGTAGGGCTAGGTCACTGAGGGATGAAGGAGGCGAGTGTGCAGTGGAGAGTCAGGGTCAGCAAGGTCACTGAGGGATGAAGGAGGCGAGTGTGCAGTGGAGAGTCAGGGTCAGGCTGGGTCAACGAGGGATGAAGGAGGTGAGTGTGCAGTGGAGAGTCAGGGTCGGGCTAGGTCACTGAGGGATGAAGGAGCTAAGTGTGCAGTGGAGAGTCAGGGTCATCCTAGTTCACTGAGGGATGAAGGAGGCGAGTGTGCAGTGGAGAGTCAGGGTCGGGCTAGGTCACTGAGGGATGAAGGAGGTGAGTGTGCAGTGGAGAGTCGGGGTCATCCTAGTTCACTGAGGGATGAAGGAGGCGAGTGTGCAGTGGAGAGTCAGGGTCGGGCTGGGTCACTGAGGGATGAAGGAGGTGAGTGTGCAGTGGAGAGTCAGGGTCGGGCTGGGTCACTGAGGGATGAAGGAGGTGAGTGAGCAGTGGAGAGTCAGGGTCATCCTAGTTCACTGAGGGATGAAGGAGGCGAGTGTGCAGTGGAGAGTCAGGGTCGGGCTAGGTCACTGAGGTATGAAGGAGGCGAGTGTGCAGTGGAGAGTCAGGGTCGGGCTAGGTCACTGAGGGATGAAGGAGGCGAGTGTGCAGTGGAGAGTCAGGGTCGGGCTAGGTCACTGAGGGATGAAGGAGGCGAGTGTGCAGTGGAGAGTCAGGGTCGGGCAAGGTCACTGAGGGATGAAGGAGGCGAGTGTGCAGTGGAGAGTCAGGGTCGGGCTAGGTCACTGAGGGATGAAGGAGGCGAGTGTGCAGTGGAGAGTCAGGGTCGGGCTAGGTCACTGAGGGATGAAGGAGGTGAGTGTGCAGTGGAGAGTCAGGGTCGGGCTCGGTCACTGAGGGATGAAGGAGGCGAGTGTGTAGTGGAGAGTCAGGGTCGGGCTAGGTCACTGAGGGATGAAGGAGGCGAGTGTGCAGTGGAGAGTCAGGGTCGGGCTAGGTCACTGGGGGATGAAGGAGGCGAGTGTGCAGTGGAGAGTCAGGGTCAGGCTAGGTCACTGAGGGATGAAGGAGGCGAGTGTGCAGTGGAGAGTCAGTTGGTAGGGCTAGGTCACTGAGGGATGAAGGAGGCGAGTGTGTAGTGGAGAGTCAGGGTCAGGCTAGGTCACTGAGGGATGAAAGGCGAGTGTGCAGTGGAGATTCAGGGTCAGGCTAGGTCACTGAGGGATGAAGGAGGCGAGTGTGCAGTGGAGAGTCAGTGGTAGGGCTAGGTCACTGAGGGATGAAGGAGGCGAGTGTGCAGTGGAAGTCAGGGTCAGGCTAGGTCACTGAGGGATGAAGGAGGCGAGTGTGCAGTGGAGAGTCAGGGTCGGGCTAGGTCACTGAGGGATGAAGGAGGTGAGTGTGCAGTGGAGAGTCAGGGTCGGGCTAGGTCACTGAGGGATGAAGGAGGCGAGTGTGCAGTGGAGAGTCAGGGTCGGGCTAGGTCACTGAGGGATGAAGGAGGTGAGTGTGCAGTGGAGAGTCAGGGTCATCCGAGTTCACTGAGGGATGAAGGAGGCGAGTGTGCAGTGGAGAGTCAGGGTCGGGCTAGGTCACTGAGGGATGAAGGAGGCGAGTGTGCAGTGCAGTGGAGAGTCAGGGTCGGGCTAGGTCACTGAGGGATGAAGGAGGCGAGTGTGCAGTGGAGAGTCAGGGTCGGGCAAGGTCACTGAGGGATGAAGGAGGTGAGTGTGCAGTGGAGAGTCAGGGTAGGGCGAGGTCACTCAGGGTTGAAGGAGGCGAGTGTGCTGTGGAGAGTCAGGGTAGGGCTATGTCACTGAGGGATGAAGGAGGCGAGTGTGCAGTGGAGAGTCAGGGTCGGGCTAGGTCACTGAGGGATGAAGGAGGCGAGTGTGCAGTGGAGAGTCAGGGTCGGGCTAGGTCACTGAGTGATGAAGGAGGCGAGTGTGCAGTGGAGAGTCAGTTGGTAGGGCTAGGTCACTGAGGGATGAAGGAGGCGAGTGTGCAGTGGAGAGTCAGGGTCGGGCTAGGTCACTGAGGGATGGAGGAGGCGAGTGTGCAGTGGAGAGTCTGGGTCAGCAAGGTCACTGAGGGATGAAGGAGGCGAGTGTGCAGTGGAGAGTCAGGGTCAGGCTGGGTCAACGATGGATGAAGGAGGTGAGTGTGCAGTGGAGAGTCAGGGTCGGGCTAGGTCACTGAGGGATGAAGGAGCTAAGTGTGCAGTGGAGAGTCAGGGTCAGGCTAGGTCACTGAGGGATGAAGGAGGCGAGTGTGCAGTGGAGAGTCAGGGTCGGGCTAGGTCACTGAGGGATGAAGGAGGCGAGTGTGCAGTGGAGAGTCAGGGTCGGGCTAGGTCACTGAGGGATGAAGGAGGTGAGTGTGCAGTGGAGAGTCAGGGTCGGGCTAGGTCACTGAGGGATGAAGGAGGCGAGTGTGCAGTGGAGAGTCAGGGTCGGGCTAGGTCACTGAGGGATGAAGGAGGCGAGTGTGCAGTGGAGAGTCAGGGTCGGGCTAGGTCACTGAGGGATGAAGGAGGTGAGTGTGCAGTGGAGAGTCAGGGTCGGGCTAGGTCACTGAGGGATGAAGGAGGCGAGTGTGCAGTGGAGAGTCAGGGTCGGGCTAGGTCACTGAGGGATGAAGGAGGCGAGTGTGCAGTGGAGAGTCAGGGTCGGGCTAGGTCACTGAGGGATGAAGGAGGCGAGTGTGCAGTGGAGAGTCAGGGTCGGGCTAGGTCACTGAGGGATGAAGGAGGCGAGTGTGCAGTGGAGAGTCAGGGTCGGGCTAGGTCACTGAGGGATGAAGGAGGCGAGTGTGCAGTGGAGAGTCAGGGTCGGGCTAGGTCACTGAGGGATGAAGGAGGCGAGTGTGCAGTGGAGAGTCAGGGTCGGGCTAGGTCACTGAGGGATGAAGGAGGCGAGTGTGCAGTGGAGAGTCAGGGTCGGGCTAGGTCACTGAGGGATGAAGGAGGCGAGTGTGCAGTGGAGAGTCAGGGTCGGGCTAGGTCACTGAGGGATGAAGGAGGCGAGTGTGCAGTGGAGAGTCAGGGTCGGGCTAGGTCACTGAGGGATGAAGGAGGCGAGTGTGCAGTGGAGAGTCAGGGTAGGGCTAGGTCACTGAGGGATGAAGGAGGCGAGTGTGCAGTGGAGAGTCAGGGTCGGCTAGGTCACTGAGGGATGAAGGAGGCGAGTGTGCAGTGGAGAGTCAGGGTCGGGCTAGGTCACTGAGGGATGAAGGAGGCGAGTGTGCAGTGGAGAGTCAGGGTAGGGCTAGGTCACTGAGGGATGAAGGAGGCGAGTGTGCAGTGGAGAGTCAGGGTCGGGCTAGGTCACTGAGGGATGAAGGAGGCGAGTGTGCAGTGGAGAGTCAGGGTCGGGCTCAGTCACTGAGGGATGAAGGAGGCGAGTGTGCAGTGGAGAGTCAGGGTCGGGCTAGGTCACTGAGGGATGAAGGAGGCGAGTGTGCAGTGGAGAGTCAGGGTAGGGCTAGGTCACTGAGGGATGAAGGAGGCGAGTGTGCAGTGGAGAGTCAGGGTCGGGCTAGGTCACTGAGGGATGAAGGAGGCGAGTGTGCAGTGGAGAGTCAGGGTAGGGCTAGGTCACTGAGGGATGAAGGAGGCGAGTGTGCAGTGGAGAGTCAGGGTAGGGCTAGGTCACTGAGGGATGAAGGAGGCGAGTGTGCAGTGGAGAGTCAGGGTAGGGCTAGGTCACTGAGGGATGAAGGAGGCGAGTGTGCAGTGGAGAGTCAGGGTCGGGCTAGGTCACTGAGGGATGAGGAGGCGAGTGTGCAGTGGAGAGTCAGGGTCGGGCTAGGTCACTGAGGGATGAAGGAGGCGAGTGTGCAGTGGAGAGTCAGGGTAGGGCTAGGTCACTGAGGGATGAAGGAGGCGAGTGTGCAGTGGAGAGTCAGGGTCGGGCTAGGTCACTGAGGGATGAGGAGGCGAGTGTGCAGTGGAGAGTCAGGGTCGGGCTAGGTCACTGAGGGATGAAGGAGGCGAGTGTGCAGTGGAGAGTCAGGGTCGGGCTAGGTCACTGAGGGATGAAGGAGGCGAGTGTGCAGTGGAGAGTCAGGGTCGGGCTAGGTCACTGAGGGATGAGGAGGCGAGTGTGCAGTGGAGAGTCAGGGTCGGGCTAGGTCACTGAGGGATGAAGGAGGCGAGTGTGCAGTGGAGAGTCAGGGTCGGGCTAGGTCACTGAGGGATGAAGGAGGCGAGTGTGCAGTGGAGAGTCAGGGTCGGGCTCGGTCACTGAGGGATGAAGGGGCGAGTGTGCAGTGGAGAGTCAGGGTCGGGCTAGGTCACTGAGGGATGAAGGAGGCGAGTGTGCAGTGGAGAGTCAGGGTCGGGCTAGGTCACTGAGGGATGAAGGAGGCGAGTGTGCAGTGGAGAGTCAGGGTCGGGCTAGGTCACTGAGGGATGAAGGAGGCGAGTGTGCAGTGGAGAGTCAGGGTCGGGCTAGGTCACTGAGGGATGAAGGAGGCGAGTGTGCAGTGGAGAGTCAGGGTAGGGCTAGGTCACTGAGGGATGAAGGAGGCGAGTGTGCAGTGGAGAGTCAGGGTCGGGCTAGGTCACTGAGGGATGAAGGAGGCGAGTGTGCAGTGGAGAGTCAGGGTCGGGCTAGGTCACTGAGGGATGAAGGAGGCGAGTGTGCAGTGGAGAGTCAGGGTCGGGCTAGGTCACTGAGGGATGAAGGAGGCGAGTGTGCAGTGGAGAGTCAGGGTCGGGCTAGGTCACTGAGGGATGAAGGAGGCGAGTGTGCAGTGGAGAGTCAGGGTAGGGCTAGGTCACTGAGGGATGAAGGAGGCGAGTGTGCAGTGGAGAGTCAGGGTCGGGCTAGGTCACTGAGGGATGAAGGAGGCGAGTGTGCAGTGGAGAGTCAGGGTCGGGCTAGGTCACTGAGGGATGAAGGAGGCGAGTGTGCAGTGGAGAGTCAGGGTCGGGCTAGGTCACTGAGGGATGAAGGAGGCGAGTGTGCAGTGGAGAGTCAGGGTCGGGCTAGGTCACTGAGGGATGAAGGAGGCGAGTGTGCAGTGGAGAGTCAGGGTCGGGCTAGGTCACTGAGGGATGAAGGAGGCGAGTGTGCAGTGGAGAGTCAGGGTAGGGCTAGGTCACTGAGGGATGAAGGAGGCGAGTGTGCAGTGGAGAGTCAGGGTAGGGCTAGGTCACTGAGGGATGAAGGAGGCGAGTGTGCAGTGGAGAGTCAGGGTAGGGCTAGGTCACTGAGGGATGAAGGAGGCGAGTGTGCAGTGGAGAGTCAGGGTAGGGCTAGGTCACTGAGGGATGAAGGAGGCGAGTGTGCAGTGGAGAGTCAGGGTCGGGCTAGGTCACTGAGGGATGAGGAGGCGAGTGTGCAGTGGAGAGTCAGGGTCAGGGCTAGGTCACTGAGGGATGAAGGAGGCGAGTGTGCAGTGGAGAGTCAGGGTCGGGCTAGGTCACTGAGGGATGAAGGAGGCGAGTGTGCAGTGGAGAGTCAGGGTCGGGCTAGGTCACTGAGGGATGAAGGAGGCGAGTGTGCAGTGGAGAGTCAGGGTCGGGCTAGGTCACTGAGGGATGAAGGAGGCGAGTGTGCAGTGGAGAGTCAGGGTCGGGCTAGGTCACTGAGGGATGAAGGAGGCGAGTGTGCAGTGGAGAGTCAGGGTCGGGCTAGGTCACTGAGGGATGAAGGAGGCGAGTGTGCAGTGGAGAGTCAGGGTAGGGCTAGGTCACTGAGGGATGGAGGAGGCGAGTGTGCAGTGGAGAGTCAGGGTCGGCTAGGTCACTGAGGGATGAAGGAGGCGAGTGTGCAGTGGAGAGTCAGGGTCGGGCTAGGTCACTGAGGGATGAAGGAGGCGAGTGTGCAGTGGAGAGTCAGGGTCGGGCTAGGTCACTGAGGGATGAAGGAGGCGAGTGTGCAGTGGAGAGTCAGGGTCGGGCTAGGTCACTGAGGGATGAAGGAGGCGAGTGTGCAGTGGAGAGTCAGGGTCGGGCTCGGTCACTGAGGGATGAAGGAGGCGAGTGTGCAGTGGAGAGTCAGGGTAGGGCTAGGTCACTGAGGGATGAAGGAGGCGAGTGTGCAGTGGAGAGTCAGGGTAGGGCTAGGTCACTGAGGGATGAAGGAGGCGAGTGTGCAGTGGAGAGTCAGGGTAGGGCTAGGTCACTGAGGGATGAAGGAGGCGAGTGTGCAGTGGAGAGTCAGGGTCGGGCTAGGTCACTGAGGGATGAAGGAGGCGAGTGTGCAGTGGAGAGTCAGGGTCGGGCTAGGTCACTGAGGGATGAAGGAGGCGAGTGTGCAGTGGAGAGTCAGGGTCGGGCTAGGTCACTGAGGGATGAAGGAGGCGAGTGTGCAGTGGAGAGTCAGGGTAGGGCTAGGTCACTGAGGGATGAAGGAGGCGAGTGTGCAGTGGAGAGTCAGGGTCGGGCTAGGTCACTGAGGGATGAAGGAGGCGAGTGTGCAGTGGAGAGTCAGGGTCGGGCTAGGTCACTGAGGGATGAAGGAGGCGAGTGTGCAGTGGAGAGTCAGGGTCGGGCTAGGTCACTGAGGGATGAAGGAGGCGAGTGTGCAGTGGAGAGTCAGGGTCGGGCTAGGTCACTGAGGGATGAAGGAGGCGAGTGTGCAGTGGAGAGTCAGGGTCGGGCTAGGTCACTGAGGGATGAAGGAGGCGAGTGTGCAGTGGAGAGTCAGGGTCGGGCTAGGTCACTGAGGGATGAAGGAGGCGAGTGTGCAGTGGAGAGTCAGGGTCGGGCTAGGTCACTGAGGGATGAAGGAGGCGAGTGTGCAGTGGAGAGTCAGGGTCGGGCTAGGTCACTGAGGGATGAAGGAGGCGAGTGTGCAGTGGAGAGTCAGGGTAGGGCTAGGTCACTGAGGGATGAAGGAGGCGAGTGTGCAGTGGAGAGTCAGGGTCAGGCTAGGTCACTGAGGGATGAAGGAGGCGAGTGTGCAGTGGAGAGTCAGGGTCGGGCTCGGTCACTGAGGGATGAAGGAGGCGAGTGTGCAGTGGAGAGTCAGGGTCGGGCTAGGTCACTGAGGGATGAAGGAGGCGAGTGTGCAGTGGAGAGTCAGGGTCGGGCTAGGTCACTGAGGGATGAAGGAGGCGAGTGTGCAGTGGAGAGTCAGGGTAGGGCTAGGTCACTGAGGGATGAAGGAGGCGAGTGTGCAGTGGAGAGTCAGGGTCGGGCTAGGTCACTGAGGATGAAGGAGGCGAGTGTGCAGTGGAGAGTCAGGGTCGGGCAAGTCACTGAGGGATAAGGAGGCGAGTGTGCAGTGGAGAGTCAGGGTAGGGCTAGGTCACTGAGGGATGAAGGAGGCGAGTGTGCAGTGGAGAGTCAAGGTCGGGCTCGGTCACTGAGGGATGAAGGAGGCGAGTGTGCAGTGGAGAGTCAGGGTCGGGCTAGGTCACTGAGGGATGAAGGAGGCGAGTGTGCAGTGGAGATTCAGGGTCGGGCTCGGTCACTGAGGGATGAAGGAGGCGAGTGTGCAGTGGAGAGTCAGGGTCGGGCTAGGTCACTGAGGGATGAAGGAGGCGAGTGTGCAGTGGAGAGTCAGGGTCGGGCTAGGTCACTGAGGGATGAAGGAGGCGAGTGTGCGGTGGACAGTCAGGGTCGGGCTAGGTCACTGAGGGATGAAGGAGGTGAGTGTGCAGTGGAGGGTCGGGCTAGGTTACTGAGGGATGAAGGGGGCGAGTGTGCAGTGGAGAGTCAGGGTAGGGCTAGGTCACTGAGGGATGAAGGAGGCGAGTGTGCAGTGGAGAGTCAGGGTCGGGCTAGGTCACTGAGGGATGAAGGAGGCGAGTGTGCAGTGGAGAGTCAGGGTCGGGCTAGGTCACTGAGGGATGAAGGAGGCGAGTGTGCAGTGGAGAGTCAGGGTCAGGCTAGGTCACTGAGGGATGAAGGAGGCGAGTGTGCAGTGGAGAGTCAGGGTCGGGCTAGGTCACTGAGGGATGAAGGAGGCGAGTGTGCAGTGGAGAGTCAGGGTAGGGCTAGGTCACTGAGGGATGAAGGAGGCGAGTGTGCAGTGGAGAGTCAGGGTCGGGCTAGGTCACTGAGGGATGAAGGAGGCGAGTGTGCAGTGGAGAGTCAGGGTCGGGCTAGGTCACTGAGGGATGAAGGAGGCGAGTGTGCAGTGGAGAGTCAGGGTCAGGGCTAGGTCACTGAGGGATGAAGGAGGCGAGTGTGCAGTGGAGAGTCAGGGTCGGGCTAGGTCACTGAGGGATGAAGGAGGCGAGTGTGCAGTGGAGAGTCAGGTCGGCTAGGTCACTGAGGGATGAAGGAGGTGAGTGTGCAGTGGAGAGTCAGGGTAGGGCAAGGTCACTGAGGGATGAAGGAGGCGAGTGTGCAGTGGAGAGTCAGGGTCGGGCTCAGGTCACTGAGGGATGAAGGAGGCGAGTGTGCAGTGGAGAGTCAGGGTCGGGCTAGGTCACTGAGGGATGAAGGAGGCGAGTGTGCAGTGGAGAGTCAGGGTAGGGCTGGGTCACTGAGGGATGAAGGAGGCGAGTGTGCAGTGGAGAGTCAGGGTCGGGCTAGGTCACTGAGGGATGAAGGAGGCGAGTGTGCAGTGGAGAGTCAGGGTCGGGCTAGGTCACTGAGGGATGAAGGAGGCGAGTGTGCAGTGGAGAGTCAGGGTCGGGCTAGGTCACTGAGGGATGAAGGAGGCGAGTGTGCAGTGGAGAGTCAGGGTCGGGCTAGGTCACTGAGGGATGAAGGAGGCGAGTGTGCAGTGGAGAGTCAGGGTCGGGCTAGGTCACTGAGGGATGAAGGAGGCGAGTGTGCAGTGGAGAGTCAGGGTCGGGCTAGGTCACTGAGGGATGAAGGAGGCGAGTGTGCAGTGGAGAGTCAGGGTCGGGCTAGGTCACTGAGGGATGAAGGAGGCGAGTGTGCAGTGGAGAGTCAGGGTCGGGCTAGGTCACTGAGGGATGAAGGAGGCGAGTGTGCAGTGGAGAGTCAGGGTCGGGCTAGGTCACTGAGGGATGAAGGAGGCGAGTGTGCAGTGGAGAGTCAGGGTCGGGCTAGGTCACTGAGGGATGAAGGAGGCGAGTGTGCAGTGGAGAGTCAGGGTCGGGCTAGGTCACTGAGGGATGAAGGAGGCGAGTGTGCAGTGGAGAGTCAGGGTCGGGCTAGGTCACTGAGGGATGAAGGAGGCGAGTGTGCAGTGGAGAGTCAGGGTCGGGCTAGGTCACTGAGGGATGAAGGAGGCGAGTGTGCAGTGGAGAGTCAGGGTCGGGCTAGGTCACTGAGGGATGAAGGAGGCGAGTGTGCAGTGGAGAGTCAGGGTCGGGCTAGGTCACTGAGGGATGAAGGAGGCGAGTGTGCAGTGGAGAGTCAGGGTCGGGCTAGGTCACTGAGGGATGAAGGAGGCGAGTGTGCAGTGGAGAGTCAGGGTCGGGCTCGGTCACTGAGGGATGAAGGAGGCGAGTGTGCAGTGGAGAGTCAGGGTCGGGCTAGGTCACTGAGGGATGAAGGAGGCGAGTGTGCAGTGGAGAGTCAGGGTCGGGCTAGGTCACTGAGGGATGAAGGAGGCGAGTGTGCAGTGGAGAGTCAGGGTAGGGCTAGGTCACTGAGGGATGAAGGAGGCGAGTGTGCAGTGGAGAGTCAGGGTCGGGCTAGGTCACTGAGGGATGAAGGAGGCGAGTGTGCAGTGGAGAGTCAGGGTCGGGCTAGGTCACTGAGGGATGAAGGAGGCGAGTGTGCAGTGGAGAGTCAGGGTCGGGCTAGGTCACTGAGGGATGAAGGAGGTGAGTGTGCAGTGGAGAGTCAGGGTCGGGCTAGGTCACTGAGGGATGAAGGAGGCGAGTGTGCAGTGGAGAGTCAGGGTCGGGCTAGGTCACTGAGGGATGAAGGAGGTGAGTGTGCAGTGGAGAGTCAGGGTAGGGCTAGGTCACTGAGGGATGAAGGAGGCAAGTGTGCAGTGGAGAGTCAGGGTCGGGCTCGGTCACTGAGGGATGAAGGAGGCGAGTGTGCAGTGGAGAGTCAGGGTAGGGCTAGGTCACTGAGGGATGAAGGAGGCGAGTGTGCAGTGGAGAGTCAGGGTCGGGCTAGGTCACTGAGGGATGAAGGAGGCGAGTGTGCAGTGGAGAGTCAGAGTAGGGCTAGGTCACTGAGGGATGAAGGAGGCGAGTGTGCAGTGGAGAGTCAGGGTCGGGCTAGGTCACTGAGGATGAAGGAGGCGAGTGTGCAGTGGAGAGTCAGGGTCGGGCTAGGTCACTGAGGGATGAAGGAGGCGAGTGTGCAGTGGAGAGTCAGGGTCGGGCTAGGTCACTGACGGGATGAAGGAGGCGAGTGTGCAGTGGAGAGTCAGGTAGGGCTAGGTCACTGAGGGATGAAGGAGGCGAGTGTGCAGTGGAGAGTCAGGGTCGGGCTAGGTCACTGAGGGATGAAGGAGGCGAGTGTGCAGTGGAGAGTCAGGGTAGGGCTAGGTCACTGAGGGATGAAGGAGGCGAGTGTGCAGTGGAGAGTCAGGGTCGGGCTAGGTCACTGAGGGATGAAGGAGGCGAGTGTGCAGTGGAGAGTCAGGGTCGGGCTAGGTCACTGAGGGATGAAGGAGGCGAGTGTGCAGTGGAGAGTCAGGGTCGGGCTAGGTCACTGAGGGATGAAGGAGGCGAGTGTGCAGTGGAGAGTCAGGGTCGGGCTAGGTCACTGAGGGATGAAGGAGGCGAGTGTGCAGTGGAGAGTCAGGGTCGGGCTAGGTCACTGAGGGATGAAGGAGGCGAGTGTGCAGTGGAGAGTCAGGGTCAGGCTAGGTCACTGAGGGATGAAGGAGGCGAGTGTGCAGTGGAGAGTCAGGGTCGGGCTAGGTCACTGAGGATGAAGGAGGCGAGTCTGCAGTGGAGAGTCAGGGTCGGGCTAGGTCACTGAGGGATGAAGGAGGCGAGTGTGCAGTGGAGAGTCAGGTCGGGCTAGGTCACTGAGGGATGAAGGAGGCGAGTGTGCAGTGGAGAGTCAGGGTCAGGCTCGGACACTGAGGGATGAAGGAGGCGAGTGTGCAGTGGAGAGTCAGGGTCGGGCTGGGTCACTGAGGGATGAAGGAGGCGAGTGTGCAGTGGAGAGTCAGGGGCGGGCTAGGTCACTGAGGGATGAAGGGGGTGAGTGTGCAGTGGAGAGTCAGGGTAGGGCTAGGTCACTGAGGGATGAAGGAGGCGAGTGTGCATTGGAGAGTCAGGGTCGGGCTAGGTCACTGACGGATGAAGGAGGCGAGTGTGCAGTGGAGAGT
>JASTWF010002813.1:0-16491 GCA_030390025.1 Squalus acanthias | reverse complement strand
GGGGAGGGAGAGGGATGTTGAAGGTGGGGGAGGGAGGGGATGATGAAGGTGGGGGAGGGAGGGGATGTTGAAGGTGGGGGAGGGAGGGGATGTTGATGGTCGGGGAGGGAGAGGATGTTGAAGGTGGGGGGTGGGGTTATTGAAGGTCGGGGAGGGAGGGGATGTTGAAGGTGGGGGTGGGGTTATTGAAGGTGGGGGAGGGAGGGGATGTTGAAGGTGGGGGAGGGTGAGGATGTTGAAGGTGGGGGAGGGAGGGGATGTTGAAGGTGGGGGAGGGAGAGGATGTGGAAGGTGGGGAGGGAGGGGATGTTGAAGGTGGGGGAGGGAGGGGATGTTGAAGGTGGGGGAGGGAGGGGATGTTGAAGGTGGGGGAGGGAGGGGATGTTGAAGGTGGGGGAGGGAGAGGATGTTGAAAGTGGGGGAGGGAGAGGATGTTGAAGGTGGGGGAGGGAGGGGATGTTGAAGGTGGGGGAGGGAGGGGATGTTGAAGATGGGGGAGGGAGGGGATGTTGAAGGTGGGGGAGGGAGAGGATGTTGAAGGTGGGGAGGGAGGAGATGTTGAAGGTGGGGGAGGGAGATATTGTTGAAGGTGGGGGAGGGAGGGGACGTTGAAGGTGGGGGAGGGAGAGGATGTTGAAGGTGGGGGAGGGAGAGGATGTTGAAGGTGGGGGAGGGAGGGGATGTTGAAGGGCGGCGGAGGGAGGGGATGTTGAAGGGGTGCGGAGGGAGGGGATGTTGAAGGGGGGGAGGGAGGGGATGTTGAAGTTGGGGGAGGGAGTGGATGTTGAAGGTGGGGGAGGGAGGGGAACTTGAAGGTGGGGGAGGGAGGGGATGTTGAAGGTGGGGGAGGGAGGGGATGTTGAAGGTGGGGGAGGGAGGGGATGTTGAAGGTGGGGGAGGGAGTGGATGTTGAAGGTGGGGAGGGAGTGGATGTTGAAGGTGGGGGAGGGAGGGGATGTTGAAGGGAGGGGAGGGAGGGGCTGTTGAAGGTGGGGGAGGGAGGGGATGTTGAAGGTGGGGGAGGGAGGGGATGTTGAAGGTGGGGGAGGGAGGAGATGTTGAAGGTGGGGGAGGGAGGGGATGTTGAATGTGGGGGAGGGAGGGGATGTTGAAGGTGGGGGAGGGAGGGGATGTTGAAGGTGGGGGAGGGAGGGGATGTTGAAGATGGGGGAGGGGATGTTGAAGGTGGGGGAGGGAGGGGATGTTGAAGGTGGGGGAGGGAGGGGATGTTGAAGGTGGGGGAGGGTTTGGATTCAGAACCGGGGCCACCGGCAAAACAGTCGGCCGTCAGAACATTTCCCAATACAGTACTCCTGCGGGGTGGCACTGAGGCAACTAAAGGGTTAAGTCCTTCACCTGGGCGTGTCTGGACTCAACAGCCTGGGGCACGAGCAAAATAATCGGCATTTGCCCAGAACTCGTTTCACAACTTCGTCATCCAGCGAGAAGAAGGAAATGTCCGTGAATTCCTTGGATTAATCTGTGGCTTGTCTTAAACGTGTTGATATTGAGAGAGGTTCACTGAGATAGCACAGCCACTGTGAGGGGGATATTTGTCCTGTTATCAGTGCATAAAGGGGATTTGAGATTCAGTTAACTCTTTGACAATTTCTGCACAGAGAATGTGCAGAGGGCGGTGAGGGTGTAGTTGCAGAGGGCGGTGAGTGTGGATTTGCAGAGGGCGGTGAGGGTGGAGTTGCAGAGTGTGGTGAGGGGGGAGTTGCAGAGGGCGGTGAGGGGGGAGTTGCAGAGGGCGGTGAGGGGTTAATTTAAGAGAGCGGTGAGGGGTTATTTTAAGAGAGCAGTGAGGGGGAAAGGACAGTGTCTGATCCACTGCACCATGCAGTCCCAGAGGGGGAAAGGACAGTGTCTGACCCACTGCACCACGCAGTCCCAGAGGTGGAAAGGACAGTGTCTGACCCACTGCACCACCCAGTCCCAGAGGTGGAAAGGACAGTGTCTGACCCACTGCACCGCCCAGTCCCAGAGGGGGAAAGGACAGTGTCTGACCCACTGCACCATCCAGTCCCAGAGGGGGAAAGGACAGTGTCTGACACACTGCACCACCCAGTCCCAGAGGGGGAAAGGACAGTGTCTGACACACTGCACCACCCAGTCCCAGAGGGGGAAAGGACAGTGTCTGACCCACTGCACCACCCAGTCCCAGAGGGGGAAAGGACAGTGTCTGACCCACTGCACCACCCAGTCCCAGAGGGGGAAAGGACAGTGTCTGACCCACTGCACCACCCAGTCCCAGAGGGGGAAAGGACAGTGTCTGACACACTGCACCACCCAGTCCCAGAGGGGGAAAGGACAGTGTCTGACCCACTGCACCACCCAGTCCCAGAGGGGGAAAGGACAGTGTCTGACCCACTGCACCACCCAGTCCCAGAGGGGGAAAGGACAGTGTCTGACACACTGCACCACCCAGTCCCAGAGGGGGAAAGGACAGTGTCTGACCCACTGCACCACCCAGTCCCAGAGGGGGAAAGGACAGTGTCTGACCCACTGCACCACCCAGTCCCAGAGGGGGAAAGGACAGTGTCTGACCCACTGCACCACCCAGTCCCAGAGGGGGAAAGGACAGTGTCTGACCCACTGCACCACCCAGTCCCAGAGGGGGAAAGGACAGTGTCTGACCCACTGCACCACCCAGTCCCAGAGGGGGAAAGGACAGTGTCTGACCCACTGCACCACCCAGTCCCAGAGGGGAAAGGACAGTGTCTGACCCACTGCACCACCCAGTCCCAGAGGGGGAAAGGACAGTGTCTGACACACTGCACCACCCAGTCCCAGAGGGGGAAAGGACAGTGTCTGACGCACTGCACCATCCAGTCCCAGAGGGGGAAAGGACAGTGTCTGACCCACTGCACCACCCAGTCCCAGAGGGGGAAAGGACAGTGTC
The DNA here is from genome assembly GCA_030390025.1 of Squalus acanthias. Classification (NCBI taxonomy): domain Eukaryota; kingdom Metazoa; phylum Chordata; class Chondrichthyes; order Squaliformes; family Squalidae; genus Squalus; species Squalus acanthias. The sequence continues at coordinate 13,586 of JASTWF010002813.1, read as the reverse complement.
TGACCCACTGCACCACCCAGTCCCAGAGGGGGAAAGGACAGTGTCTGACACACTGCACCACCCAGTCCCAGAGGGGGAAAGGACAGTGTCTGACCCACTGCACCAGCCAGTCCCAGAGGGGGAAAGGACAGTGTCTGACCCACTGCACCACCCAGTCCCAGAGGGTGAAAGGACAGTGTCTGACACACTGCACCACCAGTCCCAGAGGGGGAAAGGACAGTGTCTGACGCATTGCACCACCCAGTCCCAGAGGGGGAAAGGACAGTCTCTGACCCACTTCACCACCCAGTCCCAGAGGGGGAAAGGACATTGTCTGACCCACTGCACCATCCAGTCCCAGAGGGGGAAAGGACAGTGTCTGACCAACTGCATCACCCAGTCCCAGACGAGCAAACGACAGTGTCTGACCCACTGCATCACCCAGTCCCAGAGAGGGACAGGACAGTGTCGGACACACTGCACCACCCAGTCCCAGAGGGGGAAAGGACAGTGTCTGACCCACTGCACCATCCAGTCCCAGAGGGGGAAAGGACAGTGTCTGACCAACTGCATCACCCAGTCCCAGAGGAGCAAAGGACAGTGTCTGACCCACTGCACCACCCAGTCCCAGAGGGAGAAAGGACAGTGTCTGACCCAGTGCACCACCCAGTCCCAGAGGGGGACAGGACAGTGTCTGACACACTGCACCGCCCAGTCCCAGAGGGTGAAAGGACAGTGTCTGACCCACTGCACCACCCAGTCCCAGAGGAGGAAAGGACAGTGTCTGACCCACTGCACCACCCAGTCCCAGAGGGGGAAAGGACAGTGTCTGACCCACTGCACCACCCAGTCCCAGAGGGGGAAAGGACAGTGTCTGACCCACTGCACCACCCAGTCCCAGAGGGGGAAAGGACAGTGTCTGACCCACTGCACCACCCAGTCCCAGAGGGGGAAAGGACAGTGTCTGACCCACTGCACCACCCAGTCCCAGAGGGGGAAAGGACAGTGTCTGCTGTGACCTGCCTGTGGGGTGCGAGTAGACAATTAAGGTGGTGGTGGGAGGGGATGTTGAAGGTGAGGGAGGGAGGGGATGTTGAAGGTGGGGGAGGGAGGGGATGTTGAAGGTGGGGGAGGGAGGGGGTGTTGAAGGTGGGGGAGGGAGGGGATATTCAAGGTGGGGGAGGGAGGGGATGTTGAAGGAGGGGGAGGGAGGGGGTGTTAAGGTGGGGGAGGGAGGGGATGTTGAAGGTGGGGGAGGGAGGTGATGTTGAAGGTGGGGGAGGGAGGGGATGTTGAAGGTGGGGGAGGGAGGGGATGTTGAAGGTGGGGGAGGGAGGTGATGTTGAAGGTGGGGGAGGGAGAGGGTGTTGAAGGTGGGGGAGGGAGGGGATGTTGAAGGTGGGGGAGGGAGGTGATGTTGAAGGTGGGGGAGGGAGAGGGTGTTGAAGGTGGGGGAGGGAGGGGATGATGAAGGTGGGGGAGGGAGGGGATGTTGAAGGTGGGGGAGGGAGGGGATGTTGATGGTCGGGGAGGGAGAGGATGTTGAAGGTGGGGGTGGGGTTATTGAAGGTCGGGGAGGGAGGGGATGTTGAAGGTGGGGGTGGGTTATTGAAGGTGGGGGAGGGAGGGGATGTTGAAGGTGGGGGAGGGTGAGGATGTTGAAGGTGGGGGAGGGAGGGGATGTTGAAGGTGGGGGAGGGAGAGGATGTTGAAGGTGGGGAGGGAGGGGATGTTGAAGGTGGGGGAGGGAGGGGATGTTGAAGGTGGGGGAGGGAGGGGATGTTGAAGGTGGGGGAGGGAGGGGATGTTGAAGGTGGGGGAGGGAGGGGATGTTGAAGGTGGGGGAGGGAGAGGATGTTGAAAGTGGGGGAGGGAGAGGATGTTGAAGGTGGGGGAGGGAGGGATGTTGAAGGTGGGGGAGGGAGGGGATGTTGAAGATGGGGGAGGGAGGGGATGTTGAAGGTGGGGGAGGGAGAGGATGTTGAAGGTGGGGAGGGAGGAGATGTTGAAGGTGGGGGAGGGAGATATTGTTGAAGGTGGGGGAGGGAGGGGACGTTGAAGGTGGGGGAGGGAGAGGATGTTGAAGGTGGGGGAGGGAGAGGATGTTGAAGGTGGGGGAGGGAGGGGATGTTGAAGGGCGGCGGAGGGAGGGGATGTTGAAGGGGTGCGGAGGGAGGGGATGTTGAAGGGGGGGAGGGAGGGGATGTTGAAGTTGGGGGAGGGAGTGGATGTTGAAGGTGGGGGAGGGAGGGGAACTTGAAGGTGGGGGAGGGAGGGGATGTTGAAGGTGGGGGAGGGAGGGGATGTTGAAGGTGGGGGAGGGAGGGGATGTTGAAGGTGGGGGAGGGAGTGGATGTTGAAGGTGGGGAGGGAGTGGATGTTGAAGGTGGGGGAGGGAGGGGATGTTGAAGGGAGGGGAGGGAGGGGCTGTTGAAGGTGGGGGAGGGAGGGGATGTTGAAGGTGGGGGAGGGAGGAGATGTTGAAGGTGGGGGAGGGAGGGGATGTTGAAGGTGGGGGAGGGAGGGGATGTTGAAGGTGGGGGAGGGAGGGGATGTTGAAGGTGGGGGAGGGAGGGGATGTTGAAGGTGGGGGAGGGGATGTTGAAGGTGGGGGAGGGAGGGGATGTTGAAGGTGGGGGAGGGAGGGGATGTTGAAGGTGGGGGAGGGTTTGGATTCAGAACCGGGGCCACCGGCAAAACAGTCGGCCGTCAGAACATTTCCCAATACAGTACTCCTGCGGGGTGGCACTGAGGCAACTAAAGGGTTAAGTCCTTCACCTGGGCGTGTCTGGACTCAACAGCCTGGGGCACGAGCAAAATAATCGGCATTTGCCCAGAACTCGTTTCACAACTTCGTCATCCAGCGAGAAGAAGGAAATGTCCGTGAATTCCTTGGATTAATCTGTGGCTTGTCTTAAACGTGTTGATATTGAGAGAGGTTCACTGAGATAGCACAGCCACTGTGAGGGGGATATTTGTCCTGTTATCAGTGCATAAAGGGGATTTGAGATTCAGTTAACTCTTTGACAATTTCTGCACAGAGAATGTGCAGAGGGCGGTGAGGGTGTAGTTGCAGAGGGCGGTGAGTGTGGATTTGCAGAGGGCGGTGAGGGTGGAGTTGCAGAGTGTGGTGAGGGGGGAGTTGCAGAGGGCGGTGAGGGGGGAGTTGCAGAGGGCGGTGAGGGGTTAATTTAAGAGAGCGGTGAGGGGTTATTTTAAGAGAGCAGTGAGGGGGAAAGGACAGTGTCTGATCCACTGTACCATGCAGTCCCAGAGGGGGAAAGGACAGTGTCTGACCCACTGCACCACGCAGTCCCAGAGGTGGAAAGGACAGTGTCTGACCCATTGCACCACCCAGTCCCAGAGGTGGAAAGGACAGTGTCTGACCCACTGCACCGCCCAGTCCCAGAGGGGGAAAGGACAGTTTCTGACCCACTGCACCATCCAGGCCCAGAGGGGGAAAGGACAGTGTCTGACACACTGCACTACCCAGTCCCAGAGGGGGAAAGGACAGTGTCTGACACACTGCACCACCCAGTCCCAGAAGGGGAAAGGACAGTGTCTGCCACACTGCACCGCCCAGTCCCAGAGGGGGAAAGGACAGTGTCTGATCCACTGCACCACCCAGTCCCAGAGGGGGAAAGGACAGTCTCTGACCCACTCCACCACCCAGTCCCAGAGGGGGAAAGGACAGTGTCTGACCCACTGCACCACCCAGTTCAGAGGGGGAAAGGACAGTGTCTGACCCACTGCACCATCCAGTCCCAGAAGGTGAAAGGACAGTCTCTGACCCACTGCACCACCCAGTCCCAGAGGGTGAAAGGACAGTGTCTGACACACTGCACCACCCAGTCCCAGAGGGGGAAAGGACATTGTCTGACGCACTGCACCATCCACTCCCAGAGGGGGAAAGTACAGTGTCTGACCAACTGCATTACCCAGTCCCAGAGGAGGAAAGGACAGTGTCTGACCCACTGCATCACCCAGTCCCAGAGAGGGACAGGACAGTGTCTGACACACTGCACCACTCAGTCCCAGAGGGGGAAAGGACAGTGTCTGACCCACTGCACCAGCCAGTCCCAGAGGGGGAAAGGACAGTGTCTGACCCACTGCACCACCCAGTCCCAGAGGGGGAAAGGACAGTCTCTGACACACTGCACCACCCAGTCCCAGAGGGGGAAAGGAGAGTGTCTGACCCACTGCACCACCCAGTCCCAGAGGGGGAAAGGACAGTGTCTGACCCACTGCACCACCCAGTCCCAGAGGGGGAAAGGACAGTGTCTGATCCACTGCACCACCGAGTCAAAGAGGGGGAAAGGACAGTGTCTGACCCACTGCACCACCCAGTCCCAGAGGGGGAAAGGACAGTGTATGACCCACTGCACCACTCAGTCCCAGAGGGGGAAATAACAGTGTCTGACCCACTGCACCACCCAGTCCCAAAGAGGGAAAGGACAGTGTCTGACACACTGCACCACCCAGTCCCAGAGGGGGAAAGGACAGTGTCTGACCCACTGCACCACCCAGTCCCAGAGGGGAAAGGACAGTGTCTGACCCACTGCACCAGCCAGTCCCAGAGGGGGAAAGGACAGTGTCTGACCCACTGCACCACCCAGTCCCAGAGGGGGAAAGGGACAGTGTCTGACACACTGCACCACCAGTCCCAGAGGGGGAAAGGACAGTGTCTGACCCACTGCACCGCCCAGTCCCAGAGGGGAAAGGACAGTTTCTGACCCACTGCACCATCCAGGCCCAGAGGGGGAAAGGACAGTGTCTGACACACTGCACTACCCAGTCCCAGAGGGGGAAAGGACAGTGTCTGACACACTGCACCACCCAGTCCCAGAGGGGGAAAGGACAGTGTCTGCCCCACTGCACCGCCCAGTCCCAGAGGGGGAAAGGACAGTGTCTGATCCACTGCACCACCCAGTCCCAGAGGGGGAAAGGACAGTCTCTGACCCACTCCACCACCCAGTCCCAGAGGGGGAAAGGACAGTGTCTGACCCACTGCACCACCCAGTTCAGAGGGGGAAAGGACAGTGTCTGACCCACTGCACCATCCAGTCCCAGAGGGTGAAAGGACAGTCTCTGACCCACTGCACCACCCAGTCCCAGAGGGTGAAAGGACAGTGTCTGACACACTGCACCACCCAGTCCCAGAGGGGGAAAGGACAGTGTCTGACGCACTGCACCATCCATTCCCAGAGGGGGAAAGGACAGTGTCTGACCCACAGCACCACCCAGTCCCAGAGGGGGAAAGGACAGTGTCTGACCCACTGCACCACCCAGTCCCAGAGGGGGAAAGGACAGTGTCTGACACACTGCACCACTCAGTCCAGAGGGGGAAAGGACAGTGTCTGACCCACTGCACCAGCCAGTCCCAGAGGGGGAAAGGACAGTGTCTGACCCACTGCACCACCCAGTCCCAGAGGGTGAAGGGACAGTGTCTGACACACTGCACCACCAGTCCCAGAGGGGGAAAGGACAGTGTCTGACGCATTGCACCACCCAGTCCCAGAGGGGGAAAGGACATCTCTGACCCACTTCACCACCCAGTCCCAGAGGGGGAAAGGACATTGTCTGACCCACTGCACCATCCAGTCCCAGAGGGGGAAAGGACAGTGTCTGACCAACTGCATCACCCAGTCCCAGACGAGCAAACGACAGTGTCTGACCCACTGCATCACCCAGTCCCAGAGAGGGACAGGACAGTGTCGGACACACTGCACCACCCAGTCCCAGAGGGGGAAAGGACAGTGTCTGACCCACTGAACCATCCAGTCCCAGAGGGGGAAAGGACAGTGTCTGACCAACTGCATCACCCAGTCCCAGAGGAGCAAAGGACAGTGTCTGACCCACTGCATCTCCCAGTCCCAGAGAGGGACAGGACAGTGTCTGACACACTGCACCGCCCAGTCCCAGAGGGGGAAAGGACAGTGTCTGACACACTGCACCGCCCAGTCCCAGAGAGGGACAGGACAGTGTCTGACACACTGCACCGCCCAGTCCCAGAGGGGGAAAGGACAGTGTCTGACACACTGCACCGCCCAGTCCCAGAGGGGGAAAGGACAGTGTCTGCTGTGACCTGTCTGTGGGGTGCGAGTGGACAATTAAGGTGGTGGTGGGAGGGGATGTTGAAGGTGAGGGAGGGAGGGGATGTTGAAGGTGGGGGAGGGAGGGGATATTCAAGGTGGGGGAGGGAGGGGATGTTGAAGGAGGGGGAGGGAGGGGGTGTTAAAGGTGGGGGAGGGAGGGGATGTTGAAGGTGGGGGAGGGAGGGGATGTTGAAGGTGGGGGAGGGAGGTGATGTTGAATTTGGGGGAGGGAGGGGATGTTGATGGTCGGGGAGGGAGAGGATGTTGAAGGTGGGGGAGGGAGGGGATGTTGAAGGTGGGGGAGGGAGGGGATGTTGATAGGTCGGGGAGGGAGAGGATGTTGAAGGAGGGGGAGGGAGGGGATGTTGAAGGTGGGGGTGGGTGGGGTTATTGAAGGTGGGGGAGGGAGCGGATGTAGAAGGTGGGGGAGGGAGGGGATGTTGAAGGTGGGGGAGGGTGAGGATGTTGAAGGTGGGGGAGGGAGGGGATGTTGAAGGTGGGGGAGGGAGAGGATGTTGAAGGTGGGGAGGGAGGGGATGTTGAAGGTGGGGGAGGGAGGGGATGCTGAAGGTGGGGGAGGGAGGGGATGTTGAAGGTGGGGGAGGGAGGGGATGTTGAAGGTGGGGGAGGGAGGGGATGTTGAAGGTGGGGGAGGGAGAGGATGTTGAAAGTGGGGGAGGGAGAGGATGTTGAAGGTGGGGGAGGGAAGGGATGTTGAAGGTGGGGGAGGGAGGGGATGTTGAAGATGGGGGAGGGAGGGGATGTTGAAGGTGGGGGAGGGAGAGGATGTTGAAGGTGGGGAGGGAGGAGATGTTGAAGGTGGGGGAGGGAGATATTGTTGAAGGTGGGGGAGGGAGGGGATGTTGAAGGTGGGGGAGGGAGAGGATGTTGAAGGTGGGGGAGGGAGAGGATGTTGAAGGTGGGGGAGGGAGGGGATGTTGAAGGGCGGCGGAGGGAGGGGATGTTGAAGGGGTGCGGAGGGAGGGGATGTTGAAGGGGGGGAGGGAGGGGATGTTGAAGTTGGGGGAGGGAGTGGATGTTGAAGGTGGGGGAGGGAGGGGAACTTGAAGGTGGGGGAGGGAGGGGATGTTGAAGGTGGGGGAGGGAGGGGATGTTGAAGGTGGGGGAGGGAGGGGATGTTGAAGGTGGGGGAGGGAGTGGATGTTGAAGGTGGGGAGGGAGTGGATGTTGAAGGTGGGGGAGGGAGGGGATGTTGAAGGGAGGGGAGGGAGGGGCTGTTGAAGGGGGGGAGGGAGGGGATGTTGAAGGTGGGGGAGGGAGGAGATGTTGAAGGTGGGGGAGGGAGGGGATGTTGAAGGTGGGGGAGGGAGGGGATGTTGAAGGTGGGGGAGGGAGGGGATGTTGAAGGTGGGGGAGGGAGGGGATGTTGAAGATGGGGGAGGGGATGTTGAAGGTGGGGGAGGGAGGGGATGTTGAAGGTGGGGGAGGGAGGGGATGTTGAAGGTGGGGGAGGGTTTGGATTCAGAACCGGGGCCACCGGCAAAACAGTCGGCCGTCAGAACATTTCCCAATACAGTACTCCTGCGGGGTGGCACTGAGGCAACTAAAGGGTTAAGTCCTTCACCTGGGCGTGTCTGGACTCAACAGCCTTGGGCACGAGCAAAATAATCGGCATTTGCCCAGAACTCGTTTCACAACTTCGTCATCCAGCGAGAAGAAGGAAATGTCCGTGAATTCCTTGGATTAATCTGTGGCTTGTCTTAAACGTGTTGATATTGAGAGAGGTTCACTGAGATAGCACAGCCACTGTGAGGGGGATATTTGTCCTGTTATCAGTGCATAAAGGGGATTTGAGATTCAGTTAACTCTTTGACAATTTCTGCACAGAGAATGTGCAGAGGGCGGTGAGGGTGTAGTTGCAGAGGGCGGTGAGTGTGGATTTGCAGAGGGCGGTGAGGGTGGAGTTGCAGAGTGTGGTGAGGGGGGAGTTGCAGAGGGCGGTGAGGGGGGAGTTGCAGAGGGCGGTGAGGGGTTAATTTAAGAGAGCGGTGAGGGGTTATTTTAAGAGAGCAGTGAGGGGGAAAGGACAGTGTCTGATCCACTGTACCATGCAGTCCCAGAGGGGGAAAGGACAGTGTCTGACCCACTGCACCACGCAGTCCCAGAGGTGGAAAGGACAGTGTCTGACCCACTGCACCACCCAGTCCCAGAGGGGGAAAGGACAGTGTCTGACCCACTGCACCGCCCAGTCCCAGAGGGGGAAAGGACAGTTTCTGACGCACTGCACCATCCAGGCCCAGAGGGGGAAAGGACAGTGTCTGACACACTGCACTACCCAGTCCCAGAGGGGGAAAGGACAGTGTCTGACACACTGCACCACCCAGTCCCAGAAGGGGAAAGGACAGTGTCTGCCACACTGCACCGCCCAGTCCCAGAGGGGGAAAGGACAGTGTCTGATCCACTGCACCACCCAGTCCCAGAGGGGGAAAGGACAGTCTCTGACCCACTCCACCACCCAGTCCCAGAGGGGGAAAGGACAGTGTCTGACCCACTGCACCACCCAGTTCAGAGGGGGAAAGGACAGTGTCTGACCCACTGCACCATCCAGTCCCAGAAGGTGAAAGGACAGTCTCTGACCCACTGCACCACCCAGTCCCAGAGGGTGAAAGGACAGTGTCTGACACACTGCACCACCCAGTCCCAGAGGGGGAAAGGACATTGTCTGACGCACTGCACCATGACCCACTGCACCACCCAGTCCCAGAGGGGGAAAGGACAGTGTCTGACCCACTGCACCACCCAGTCCCAGAGGGGGAAAGGACAGTGTCTGACCCTCTGCACCACCCAGTCCCAGAGGGGGAAAGGACAGTGTCTGACCCACTGCACCAGCCAGTCCCAGAGGGGGAAAGGACAGTGTCTGACCCACCGCACCGCCCAGTCCCAGAGGGTGAAAGGACAGTCTCTGACACACTGCACCACCCAGTCCCAGAGGGGGAAAGGACAGTGTCTGACCCACTGCACCACCCAGTCCCAGAGGGTGAAAGGACAGTGTCTGACCCACTGCACCACCCAGTCCCAGAGCAGAGGGGGAAATAACAGTGTCCGACCCACTGCACCACCCAGTTCCAAAGAGGGAAAGGACAGTGTCTGACCCACTGCACCAACCAGACCCAAAGAGGGAAAGGACAGTGTCTGACCCACTGCACCACCCAGTCCCAGAGGGGGAAATAACAGTGTCTGACCCACTGCACCACCCAGTCCCAGAGGGGGAAGGGACAGTGTCTGACCCACTGCACCACCCAGTCCCAGAGGGGGAAAGGACAGTGTCTGATCCACTGCACCACCGAGTCCCAGAGGGGGAAAGGACAGTGTCTGACCCACTGCACCACCCAGTCCCAGAGGGGGAAAGGACAGTGTATGACCCACTGCACCACTCAGTCCCAGAGGGGGAAATAACAGTGTCTGACCCACTGCACCACCCAGTCCCAAAGAGGGAAAGGACAGTGTCTGACCCACTGCACCACCCAGTCCCAGAGGGGGAAAGGACAGTGTCTGACCCACTGCACCACCCAGTCCCAGAGGGGGAAAGGACAGTGTCTGACCCTCTGCACCACCCAGTCCCAGAGGGGGAAAGGACAGTGTCTGACCCACTGCACCAGCCAGTCCCAGAGGGGGAAAGGACAGTGTCTGACCCACCGCACCGCCCAGTCCCAGAGGGGGAAAGGACAGTCTCTGACACACTGCACCACCCAGTCCCAGAGGGGGAAAGGACAGTGTCTGACCCACTGCACCACCCAGTCCCAGAGGGTGAAAGGACAGTGTCTGACCCACTGCACCACCCAGTCCCAGAGGGTGAAAGGACAGTGTCTGACACACTGCACTACCCAGTCCCAGAGGGTGAAAGGACAGTGTCTGACACACTGCACCACCCAGTCCCAGAGGGGGAAAGGACAGTGTCTGACCCACTGCACCGCCCAGTCCCAGAGGGTGAAAGGACAGTGTCTGACCCACTGCACCACCCAGTCCCAGAGGGTGAAAGGACAGTGTCTGACCCTCTGCACCACCCAGTCCCAGAGGGGGAAAGGACAGTGTCTGACCCACTGCACCAGCCAGTCCCAGAGGGGGAAAGGACCGTGTCTGACCCACTGCACCACCCAGTCCCAGAGGGGGAAAGGACAGTGTCTGACCCACAGCACCGCCCAATCCCAGAGGGGGAAAGGTCAGTCTCTGACCCTCTGCACCACCCAGTCCCAGAGGGGGAAAGGACAGTGTCTGACCCACTGCACCAGCCAGTCCCAGAGGGGGAAAGGACCGTGTCTGACCCACTGCACCACCCAGTCCCAGAGGGGGAAAGGACAGTGTCTGACCCACTGCACCACCCAGTCCCAAAGAGGGAAAGGACAGTGTCTGACCCACTGCACCACCCAGTCCCAGAGGGGGAAATAACAGTGTCTGACCCACTGCACCACCCAGACCCAAAGAGGGAAAGGACAGTGTCTGACCCACTGCACCACCCAGTCCCAGATGGGGAAATAACAGTGTCTGACCCACTGCACCACCCAGTCCCAGAGGGGGAAAGGACAGTGTCTGACGCTCTGCAGCACCCAGTCCCAGAGGGGGAAAGGACAGTGTCTGACCCACTGCACCAGCCAGTCCCAGAGGGGGAAAGGACAGTCTCTGACACAGTGCACCACCCAGTCCCAGAGGGGGAAAGGACAGTGTCTGACCCACTACACCGCCCAGTCCCAGAGGGGGAAAGGACAGTGTCTGACCCACTGCACCACCCAGTCCCAGAGGGTGAAAGGACAGTGTCTGACCAATGCACCACCCATTCCCAGAGTGGGAAAGGACAGTGTCTGACCCACAGCACCGCCCAATCCCAGAGGGGGAAAGGCCAGTCTCTGACCCACTGCACCACCCATTCCCAGAGGGGGAAAGAACATAAGAACATAACATAAGAAATAGGAGCAGGAGTAGGCCAATCGGCCCCTCGAGCCTGCTCCGCCATTCAATAAGATCATGGCTGATCTGATCCTAACCGCCAATCTACTATCTATCACAGAACCATCTCCTGCATCTAACAGAATTGCACACACGAAATAGGAGCAGAATCAGGCTACACAGTCCCTGGGCCCGCTCCACTACCCACAGGGCCATGACCGATCCGAACCTAGACTCATGTCCAAATTCCTGCCCGCTCCCCGTAACCCTTAATGCCCTTTACTTCTAGGAAACTGTCTATTTCTGTTTTAAATTTAATTAATGTTGTAGCTTCTACAGCTTTTTGTGGCAGCATATTCCATGGACCTACCACCCTCTGAGTGAAGTAGTTCCTCCTCATCTCAGTTTTGAAAGAGCAGCCCCTTATTCTAAGACTATGTCCCCTAGTTCTCGTCTCACCCGTCATCGGGAACATCCTCCCCGCATCCACCCGATCCAACCCCTTCACAATCTTATATGTTTCAATAAGATCGCCTCTCATTCTTCTGAACTCCAATGAGTAGAGTCCCAATCTACCCAACCTCTCCTCATATGACCACCCCCTCATCCCCGGGATTAACCGAGTGAACCTTTTTTGCACTGCCTCGAGAGCAAGGATGTCTTTCCTTAAGTAAGGACACCAAAACTGTATGCAGTATTCCAGGTGCGGTCTCACCAATACCTTGTACAACTGAAGCAATACCTCCCTATTTTTATATTCTATCCCCCTAGCAATGAAAGCCAACATTCCATTTGCCTTCTTAATCACTTGCTGCACCTGCATACTAACCTTTTGAGTTTCGTGCACCAGGACCCCCAGATCCCTTTGCACTTCAGTACTCTCCAGTTTCTTGCCATTAAGATAATAAATTGCTCTAGGATTTTTCCTGCCAAAGTGCATCACCTCACACTTTCCAGTGTTGTATTCCATCTGCCAAATCTCTGCCCACTTACTTAGCCTGTCTATGTCCCCTTGCAGGTTTTTTATGTCCTCCTCACTCACTACTTTCCCTCCCATCTTTGTATCATCTGCAAATTTTGATATGTTACACTTGGTCCCTTCCTCCAAATCGTTAATATAGATTGTGAAGAGTTGGGGACCCAGCACTGACCCCTGTGGAACACCACTAGTTACTGATTGCCAGTCTGAGAATGAACAATTTATCCCAACTCTTTGCTTTCTGTTAGATAGCCAATCCTCTATCCATGCCAGAATATTACCCCCAATCCCGTGATTTTTTACCTTAAGCAATAATCTTTTGTGTGGCACCTTGTCAAATGCCTTTTGGAAGTCTAAATACACTACGTCCACTGGTTCCCCTTTATCTACTCTATATGTTACTTGTCAGTGTCTGACCCACAGCACCACCCAGTCCCAGAGGGGGAAAGGACAGTGTCTGACCCACTGCAACACCCAGTTCAGAGGGGGAAAGGACAGTGTCTGACCCACTGCACCATCCAGTCCCAGAGGGAGAAAGGACAGTCGCTGACCCACTGCACCACCCAGTCCCAGAGGGTGAAAGGACTGTGTCTGACACACTGCACCACCAGTCCCAGAGGGGGAAAGGACAGTGTCTGACCCATTGCACCACCCAGTCCCAGAGGGGGAAAGGACAGTCTCTGACCCACTTCACCACCCAGTCCCAGAGGGGGAAAGGACATTGTCTGACCCACTGCACCATCCAGTCCCAGAGGGGGAAAGGACAGTGTCTGACCCACTGCACCAGCCAGTCCCAGAGGGGGAAAGGACCGTGTCTGACCCACTGCACCACCCAGTCCCAGAGGGGGAAAGGACAGTGTCTGACCCACAGCACCGCCCAATCCCAGAGGGGGAAAGGACAGTCTCTGACCCACTGCACCACCCAGTCCCAGAGGGGGAAAGGACAGTGTCTGACCCACTGCACCAGCCAGTCCCAGAGGGGGAAAGGACAGTGTCTGACCCACTGCACCACCCAGTCCCAGAGGGGGAAAGGACAGTGTCTGACCCACTGCACCACCCAGTCCCAAAGAGGGAAAGGACAGTGTCTGACCCACTGCACCACCCAGTCCCAGAGGGGGAAATAACAGTGTCTGACCCACTGCACCACCCAGACCCAAAGAGGGAAAGGACAGTGTCTGACCCACTGCACCACCCAGTCCCAGATGGGGAAATAACAGTGTCTGACCCACTGCACCACCCAGTCCCAGAGGGGGAAAGGACAGTGTCTGACGCTCTGCAGCACCCAGTCCCAGAGGGGGAAAGGACAGTGTCTGACCCACTGCACCAGCCAGTCCCAGAGGGGGAAAGGACAGTCTCTGACACAGTGCACCACCCAGTCCCAGAGGGGGAAAGGACAGTGTCTGACCCACTACACCGCCCAGTCCCAGAGGGGGAAAGGACAGTGTCTGACCCACTGCACCACCCAGTCCCAGAGGGTGAAAGGACAGTGTCTGACCAATGCACCACCCATTCCCAGAGTGGGAAAGGACAGTGTCTGACCCACAGCACCGCCCAATCCCAGAGGGGGAAAGGCCAGTCTCTGACCCACTGCACCACCCATTCCCAGAGGGGGAAAGAACATAAGAACATAA
>JASTWF010002812.1:0-16504 GCA_030390025.1 Squalus acanthias | reverse complement strand
CTCCGACAGTGTGGTGCTCCCTCAGTACTGCCCCTCCGACAATGTAGCGCTCCTTCAGTACTGCCCCTCCGACAGTGCAGCACTCCCTCAGTACTGCCCCTCCGACAGTGCAGCGTTCCCTCAGTACTGCCCCTCCGACAGTGCTGCGCTCCCTCAGTACTGCCCGTCCGACAGTGCAGCGTTCCCTCAGTACTGCCCCTCCGACAGTGCAGCGTTCCCTCAGTACTGCACCTCCGACAGTGCAATGCTCCCTCAGTACTGCCCCTCCGACAGTGCAGCGTTCCCTCAGTACTGCCCCTCCGACAGTGCAATGCTCCCTCAGTACTGTCCCTCCGACAGTGTGGTGCTCCCTCAGTACTGCCCCTCCGACAATGTAGCGCTCCTTCAGTACTGCCCCTCCGACAGTGCAGCACTCGCTCAGTACTGCCCCTCTGACAGTGCAGTGCACCTTCAGTACTGCCTCTCTGCCAGTGCAGCGCTCATTCAGTAATGACACTCCGACAGTGAAGCGCTCCCTCAGTCCTGCCCCTCCGACAGTGCAGCGGTCTCTCAGTACTCTCCCTCCGACAGTGCAGCACTCCCTCAGTACTGCTACTCCAACAGTGCAGTGCTCCCTCAGTACTGCCCCTCCGACAGTGCAGCACTCCCTCAGTACTGCCCCTCCGATAGTGCAGCGCTCCCTCAGTACTGCCCCTCCGACAGTGCAGCGTTCCCTCAGTACTGCCCCTCCGATAGTGCTGCGCTCCCTCAGTACTGCCCGTCCGACAGTGCAGCGTTCCCTCAGTACTGCCCCTCCGACAGTGCAGCGTTCCCTCAGTACTGCCCCTCCGACAGTGCAATGCTCCCTCAGTACTGCCCCTCCGACAGTGCAGAGTTCCCTCAGTACTGCCCCTCCGACAGTGCAATGCTCCCTCAGTACTGTCCCTCCGACAGTGTGGTGCTCCCTCAGTACTGCCCCTCCGACAATGTAGCGCTCCTTCAGTACTGCCCCTCCGATAGTGCTGCGCTCCCTCAGTACTGCCCGTCCGACAGTGCAGCGTTCCCTCAGTACTGCCCCTCCGACAGTGCAGCGTTCCCTCAGTACTGCCCCTCCGACAGTGCAATGCTCCCTCAGTACTGCCCCTCCGACAGTGCAGAGTTCCCTCAGTACTGCCCCTCCGACAGTGCAATGCTCCCTCAGTACTGTCCCTCCGACAGTGTGGTGCTCCCTCAGTACTGCCCCTCCGACAATGTAGCGCTCCTTCAGTACTGCCCCTCCGACAGTGCAGCACTCCCTCAGTACTGCCCCTCTGACAGTGCAATGCTCCCGCAGTACTGCCCATCCGACAGTGCAGCGCTCCCTCAGTACTGCCCCTCTGACAGTGCAATGCTCCCTCAGTACTGCCCATCCGAGGGTGCAGCGCACCATCTGTACTGCTCCTCCGACAATGCAGCGCTCCCTCAGTATTGCCCGTTCGACAGTGCAGTGCTCCCTCAGTACTACCCCTTCGACAGTGCAGCGCTCGCTCAGTACTGCCTCACTGACAGTGCAGCGCTCCCTCAGTACTGCAGTTCCGACAGTGCAGCGCTCCCTCAGTACTGCCCATCCAACAGTGCAGTACTGCCTCAGTACTGCCCCTCCGACAGTGCAGTACTGCCTCAGTACTGCCCCTCCGACAGTGCAGCGCTCTCAGTACTGCCCCTCTGACAGTGCAGCGCTCCCTCAGTACTGCACCTCCGACAGTGCAGCACTCCCTCAGTACTGCCCCTCTGACAGTGCAGCGCTCCCTCAGTACTGCCCCTCCGACAGTGAAGCGGTCTCTCAGTACTGTCCCTCCGACAGTGCAGCGCTCCCTCAAAACTGTACTTCCGACAGTGCAGCGCTCCCTCAGTACTGCCCATCCGACAGTGCAGCGCTCCCTCAGTACTGCCTCACTGACAGTGCAGCGCTCCCTCAGTACTGCAGTTCCGACAGTGCAGCTCTCTCTCAATACTGCCCATCCAACAGTATAGCGCTCCTTCAGTACTGCCCCACCGACAATGCAGCGCTCCCTCAGTATTGCCCATTCGACAGTGCAACGCTCCCTCAGTACTGCCCCTTCGACAGTGCGGCGCTCTCTCAGTACTGTCCATCCGACAGTGCAGCGCTCCCTCAGTACTGCCCTAACGACAGTGCAGCGCTCCCTCAGTATTGCCCATTCGAAATTGCAATGCTCCCTCAGTACTGCCCCTCCGACAGTGTAGCGCTCCCTCAGTACTGCCCCTCCGACAGTGCAGTACTGCCTCAGTACAGCCCCTCCGACAGTGCAGCGCTCCCTCAGTACTGCCCCTTCGACAGTGCAACGCTCCCTCAGTACTGCCCCTCCGACAGTGCAGCACTCCCTCAGTACTGCCCCTTCGACTGTGCAATGCTCCCTCAGTACTGCCCCTCCGACAGTGCAGTACTGCCTCAGTACTGCCCCTCCGACAGTGCAGCACTCACTCAGTACTGCCCCTCCGACAGTGCAGCTCTCCCTGAGTACGGTCCCTCCCACAGTGCAGCACCCCCTCAGTACTGCCCCTCCGACAGTGCAACGCTCCCTCAGTACAGGCCCTCCGACAGTGCAGCGATCCCTCAGTACTGACCCTCCGACAGTGCAGCGCTCCCTCAGTACTGCCCCTCCAACAGTGCAGCGTTCCCTCAGTACTGCCCCTCCGACAGTGCAGCGCTCCCTCAGTACTGCCCCTCCGACAGTGCAGCGCTCCCTCAGTATTGCCCTTCCGACAGTGCAGCGCTCTCTCAGTACTGCCCCTCCGACAGTGCAGCGCTCCCTCAGTACTGCACCTCTGACAGTGCAGCACTCCCTCAGTACTGTCCCTCCCACAGAGCAGCACCCCCTCAGTACTGCCCCTCCAACAGTGCAGCGCTCCCTCAGTATTGCCCTTCCGACAGTGCAGCGCTCTCTCAGTACTGCAGTTCCGACAGTGCAGCGCTCCCTCAGTACTGCCCATCCAACAGTGCAGTACTGCCACAGTACTGCCCCTCCGACAGTGCAGTACTGCCTCAGTACTGCCCCTCCGACAGTGCAGCGCTCTCAGTACTGCCCCTCTGACAGTGCAGCGCTCCCTCAGTACTGCACCTCCGACAGTGCAGCACTCCCTCAGTACTGCCCCTCTGACAGTGCAGCGCTCCCTCAGTACTGCCCCTCCGACAGTGAAGCGGTCTCTCAGTACTGTCCCTCCGACAGTGCAGCGCTCCCTCAATACTGTACTTCCGACAGTGCAGCGCTCCCTCAGTACTGCCCATCCAACAGTGCAGCGCTCCCTCAGTACTTCCCCTTCGACAGTGCAGCGCTCCCTCAGTTCTGTCCATCCGACAGTGCAGCGCTCCCTCAGTACTGCCTCACTGACAGTGCAGCGCTCCCTCAGTACTGCAGTTCCGACAGTGCAGCTCTCTCTCAGTACTGCCCATCCAACAGTATAGCGCTCCTTCAGTACTGCCCCACCGACAGTGCAGCGCTCCCTCAGTGTTGCCCATTCGACAGTGCAATGCTCCCTCAGTACTGCCCATCCGACAGTGCAGCGCTCCCCTCAGTACTGCCCCTTCGACAGTGCGGCGCTCCCTCAGTACTGTCCATCCGACAGTGCAGCGCTCCCTCAGTACTGCCCCAACGACAGTGCAGCGCTCCCTCAGTATTGCTCATTCGAAATTGCAATGCTCCCTCAGTACTGCCCATCCGACAGTGTAGCGCTCCTTCAGTACTGCCCCTCCGACAGTGCAGTACTGCCTCAGTACTGCCCCTCCGACAGTGCAGCGCTCCCTCAGTACTGCCCCTTCGACAGTGCAACGCTCCCTCAGTACTGCCCCTCCGACAGTGCAGCACTCCCTCAGTACTGCCCCTTCGACAGTGCAACGCTCCCTCAGTACTGCCCCTCCGACAATGCAGTACTGCCTCAGTACTGCCCCTCCGACAGTGCAGCACTCACTCAGTACTGCCCCTCCGACAGTGCAGCTCTCCCTGAGTACGGTCCCTCCCACAGTGCAGCACCCCCTCAGTACTGCCGCTCCGACAGTGCAACGCTCCCTCAGTACAGGCCCTCCGACAGTGCAGCGATCCCTCAGTACTGCCCCTCTGACAGTGCAGCACTCCCTCAGTACTGACCCTCCGACAGTGCAGCGTTTGCTCAGTACTGACCCTCCGACAGTGCAGTGCAATCTCAGTACTGCCGCTCCGACAGTGCTGTTCTCCCTCAGTACTGCACCTCCGACAATGCAGCGCTCATTCAGTAATGACACTCCGACAGTGTGGTGCTCCCTCAGTACTGACCCTCCGACAGTGCAGCGGTCCCTCAGTACTGCACCTCCGACACTGCAGTGTTCCCTCAGAACTGCCCCTCCGACAGTGCAGCGCTCCCTCAGGACTGCCCCTCCGACAGTGCAGCGCTCATTCAGTAATGACACTCCGACAGTGTGGTGCTCCCTCAGTACTGCCCCTCCGCCAGTGCAGCGCTCCCTCAGTACTCTCCCTCCGACAGTGCAGCGCTCCCTCAGTACTGCTACTCCAACAGTGCAGTGCTCCCTCAGTACTGCCCCTCCGACAGTGCAGCGCTCCCTCAGTACTGCCCCTCCGACAGTGCAGCGCTCCCTCAGTTCTGCCACTCCGACAGTGCAGTGCTCCCTCAGTACTGACCCTCCAACAGTGCAGCGTTCCCTCAGTACTCTCCCTCCGACAGTGCAGCGCTCCCTCAGTGCTGCCTATCTGACAGTGCAGCGCTCCCTCAGTACTGCCCCTCCGACAGTGCAGCGCTCCCTCAGTACTGCCCCTCCGACAGTGCAGAGCTCCCTCAGTACTGCCCCTTTGACAGTGTAGCGCTCCCTCAGCACTGACCCTCCGGCAGTGCAGCGCTACCTCAGTACTGCTCCTCCGGCAGTGCAGACCTCCCTCAGTACTGCCCCTCCAACAGTACAGTACTCCCTCAGTACTGCACCTCTGACAGTGTAGCGCTCCCTCAGTATTGCTCATCTTTCAGTGCAGCGCTCACTCAGTACTGACCATCCATCAGTGCAGCGCTCCCTCAGTACTGCCCCTCCGACAGTGCAGTACTACCTCAGTACTGCCCCTCTGACAGTGCAGCGCTCCCTCAGCACTGCCCATCCGACAGTGCGGCGCTCCCTCAGTACTGCCCATCCGACAGTGCAGCTCTCCCTCAGTACTGCCCATCCGACAGTGCAGCGCTCCCTCAGTACCCTCCCTCCGACAGTGCAGTACTCCCTCAGTATTGACCCTCCGACAGTGTAGCGCTCCCTCAGTGCTGCCTATCTGACAGTGCAGCGCTCCCTCAGTACTGTTCCTCCGACAGTGTGGTGCTCCCTCAATAGTGCCTCACTGACAGTGCAGGACTCCCTCATTGCTGCCCATCCGATAGTGCGGTGCTCCCTCAGTACTGCCCCTCCGACAGTGCGGCGCTCCCTCAGTACTGCAGTTCCGACAGTGCAGCGCTCCCTCAGTACTGACCCCTCCGACAGTGCAGTGCTCCCTCTGTACTGCCCCTCTGACAGTGCAGCACTCCCTCAGTACTGCCCTCTGACAGTGCAGCACTCCCTCAGTGCTGACCCTCCGACAGTGCGGCGCTCCCTCAATACTGCCTCTCCAACAGTGTAAGGCTCCCTCAGTATTGCCCATTGGACAGTGCAGTGCTTCCTCAGTACTGCCCCTCCGACAGTGCAGCGCTCCCTCAGTACTGCACATCCGACAGGGCAGCGCTCCCTCAGTACTGACACTCCGCCAGTGCAGCGTTCCCGCAGTACTCTCCCGCCGACAGTGCAGCGTTCCCTCAGTGCTGCCTATCTGACAGTGCAGCACTCCCTCAGTACTGCCCCTCCGCCAGTGCAGCGCTCCCTCATTAGTCTTCCTCCGACAGTGCAGCGCTCCCTCAGTACTGCCCCTCTGACAGTGCAGCGCTCCCTCAGTACTGCCCCACCGACAGTGCAGCCTTCCCTCAGTACTGCCCCTCCGACAGTACAGCGCTCCCTCAGTACTGACCCTCCGACAGTGCAGCGCTCACTCAGTACTGTCCCTCCGACAGTGCGGCGCTCCCTCAATACTGTCCCTCCGACAGTGCGGCGCTCCCTCAGTACTGCCCCTCCAACAGTGCAGCGCTCCCTCAGTACTGCCCCTCCGACAGTGAAGCGCTCCCTCAGTACTGCCCCTCTGACAGTGCAGTGCTCCCTCAGTACTGTCCCTCCGACAGTGCGGCGCTCCCTCAGTACTGCCCCTCCGACAGTGCAGCGCTCCCTCAGTACTGCCCCTCTGACAGTGCAGCGCTCCCTCAGTACTGACCCTCCGACAGTGCAGCGCTCCCTCAGTACTGAGCCTCCGACAGTGCAGCGATCCCTCAGTACTGCCCCTCCGACAGTGCAGCGCTCCCTCAGTACTGCCCCTCCAACAGTGCAGCACTCCCTCAGTACTGGCCCTCCGAAAGTGCCGCACTCCCTCAGTACTGCCCCTCCAACAGTGCAGCACTCCCTCAGTACTGGCCTTCCGACAGGGCAGCGCTCCCTCAGTACTGCCCCTCCGACAGTGCAGCGCTCCCTCAGTACTGCCCCTCCCATAGTGCGGCGCTCCCTCAGTACTGCCCCTCCAAGAGTGCAGCGCCCCCTGAGGAACCAGGAGAGAGTGCGGGGACGCTTAAATCAGTGAGGCGGAGAATATAACAGAAAAATCAATCACGCCAACAAGAAGAAAAGCAGTTGAATATAATGTTGTATTTGGCACATGATTTGAAAGCGACATTCGACAATTTTTCAGCGGTTGCACGTCATTCCATTCTGATTCGGGGTCCCACTACCTTGTCCGACCTCCTCATCTTAGACTACTCACCATCTGTATGCAGTCCTGCACCATCTGTATGTTGTCCACCTCACTGAGGTCAAGGACCAGTTCTTGCAACAGAGTAAAGCTCCCTCTACACTGTCCCATCAAACACTCCCAGGGCAGGTACAGCACGGGTTAGATACAGAGTAAAGCTTCCTCTACACTGTCCCATCAAACACTCCCAGGGCAGGTACAGCACGGGTTAGATGCAGATTAAAGCTCCCTCTACACTGTCCCATCAAACACTCCCAGGGCAGGTACAGCATGGGTTAGATACAGAGTAAAGCTCCCTCTACACTGTCCCATCAAACACTCCCAGGGCAGGTACAGCACGCCTTAGATACACAGTAAAGTTATGCCGTCCCAATGGTTGAGATTTCAAATATCGCCATAACAAGATGTGAGATGGAATTGAAGAAATTATGGGCTGGCTCCAGACTAAAAGGACCATGAAACCTGCTGGATTGTAAAGACCGAGCTTGTTGCAGCCAATGAGAGGAGCTGCCTGAACCTGGTCTGGGCCTACACCTGACTCCAGTCCCAAGCTATGTTGTTCTCTCTTATTGACCTCCTGCCAACTGAGGATGGGCCATTAATGTCGCCTTGGAAGTGTTGTCCCCTCTGAAGAGCAAAGATAATAAGTTGGCCTTCCTCCTCTGGGAGTGGGATCGCTCTCCTGGCCGGCCTCCCACCTTCTACCCTCCATAAACCTCAACTCATCCAAAGCTCTGCTGTCCGTGTCCCAAGTCCCGTTCGCTCATCACCCCCCCACCCACTGTGCTCGCTGACCTACATCGGCACCCGGATTTAAATCTTGGCACAACAACAGAAAACGCTGGGAAAATTCAGCAGGCCAGGCAACATCCGTGGAGAGAGAAACAGAGTTAACGTTTCAGGTCCAAGACCCTTCGTCAGAACTGAGAGAAGAGCAGGAAATGAAACAGATACAAAAGCAAGGGGGAGGCTGGGGGAGGAATAAAAGAACAAAAGGGGTGGTCTGTGGTAAGTAGAGACATTAAGAGATGCTCAAGGCAAGACGAGATGGTAAGAGGACAGGTTAAGAAACAAAAGCTGGCTCAGAAGTGTGAAGTGTGAAATGCTGGCAGAATGAGAGACAGCTGACGTGGGGGGAGAGAGAGAAAAAAAAAGGGAAAAGTAAATCTTGCCATCCTTGTTTTCCAATCCCTCCACAGCCTCTGCGTTTCCCTCCCCTCGCTTCCCTCCCTGTCTCTGCGAGCTCCTCCAGCCCCTACAACCCTCCGAGATCTCTGCCTCTCCTCCAATTCCGGCCTCTTGCGCATTCCCCCAGTCTCCATCGGTCCGCCATCGCCGGCCGTGCCTTCAGCTGCCTGGGGCCCCGAGCTCTGGGATTCCCTCTCTCAACGCTCTCCGCCTCTCTCTTCTCTCTCTCCTTTAAGAGGCTCCTTCAAACCGACCTCTTTGACCGAGCTTTGGTCACCTGTCCTGATGTCTCCTAATGTGGCTCGGTGTCAAATTTTGTCTGATTTGCGCTCTTGTGAAGCGCCTTGGGACGATTGACCACGTTAAAGGTGCTTTTTTAAACGTAGGTTGTCGTTGTATATTGCCTTTAACATCCCTCCCAAGGAGCTTCCCACAGGAGCGTAAATCAGGCAAAAGAACTAGGACTCCAAGACACAGGAGGAGATATTAGGTGGGGCCTGGTCAAGGTGGCAGGTTTCCTGGGAGGTCCTTACGGAGGGAGGCAGATGCGGAGCGGTTGAGGGAGGGAGTTCCAGAGCTTAGGTCCTAGGCAGCAGAAGGCATGGAATCCAATGACGGAGCAAAGGGACAGGGAGTGGGTGTGGGGGGGAGAAGTACAAGGGTTAGAAGTATATCGAGGCACTGGAGGAAGTGCAGAAAAGATTTACTTGGATGATACCTGAACTGAGAGGTTGTACCTATCAGGAAGGACTGAGCAGGCTGGGGCTCTTTTCTGGTCTCCATATACCGTGGTTAGACCACACTTGGAGCAGCGTGCACAGTTCTGGTCTCCATATACCTTGGATAGACCACACTTGGAGCACTGTGCACAGTTCTGGTCTCCATATACCTTGGATAGACCACACTTGGAGCACTGTGCACAGTTCTGGTCTCCATAGACCTTGGATAGACCACACTTGGAGCACCGTGCACAGTTCTGGTCTCCATAGACCTTGGTTAGACCACACTTGGAGCACTGTGCACAGTTCTGGCCTCCATAGACCTTGGTTAGACCACACTTGGAGCACTGTGCACAGTTCTGGTCTCGATATACCCTGGTTAGACCACACTTGGAGCATCGTGCACAGTTCTGGTCTCCATATACCCTGGTTAGACCACACTTGGAGCATTGTGCACAGTTCTGGTCTCCATATACCCTGGTTAGACCACACTTGGAGCACCGTGTACAGTTCTGGTCTCCATAGACCTTGGTTAGACCACACTTGGAGCACTGTGCACAGTTCTGATCACCATAGACCTTGGTTAGACCACACTTGGAGCAACGTGCACAGTTCTGGTCTCCATAGACCTTGGTTAGACCACACTTGGAGCACTGTGCACAGTTCTGGTCTCCATAGACCTTGGTTAGACCACAGTTGGAGCACTGTGCACAGTTCAGGTCTCCATATACCCTGGTTAGACCACACTTGGAGCACCGTGCACAGTTCTGGTCTCCATAGACCTTGGTTAGACCACACTTGGAGCAATGTGCACTGTTCTGGTCTCCATAGACCTTGGTTAGACCACACTTGGAGCAACGTGCACAGTTCTGGTCTCCATAGACCTTGGTTAGACCACACTTGGAGCAATGTGCACTGTTCTGGTCTCCATAGACCTTGGTTAGACCACACTTGGAGCAACGTGCACAGTTCTGGTCTCCATAGACCTTGGTTAGACCACACTTGGAGCACTGTGCACAGTTCTGGTCGCCATATTGTAAAAGGATGGAGAGGCACTGGAGAAGGTGCCAAAAAGATTGACGAGGTTGATACCAGAAATGCGAGGATATACCTATCAGGAAAGGATGAACAGGCTGGGTCTCTTTACTCTTGAAAAGAGAAGACTGAGGGGTGACCTGATAGAGACCTTTAAAATTATGAAAGGGTTTGGTCGCGTGGACGGAGAGAAGATGTTTCCACTTGTGGGGGCGAGGGGGGAGCGGGAGGCCAAAGCTACAGCTCGTATATCTAGTCACTCATAAATCCAATCGGGAATTCAGGAGAAATCTCTTCACCCAGAGAGTGGTGGGAATGTGGAACTCGCTCCCACAGGAGAGGTTGAGGCGATTAGCACAGAGGCATTTAAGGGGAAGTGAGATAGGCACATGAGGGAGAAAGGAATAGAGGGATAGGCTGATGGTGTTAGATAAAGTCGGGGTGTGGAGCATAAACACCGGCATGGACTGAATGGCGTGCTTCTGTGCTGTGAAATTCGACGGTAAAAATCAGGCTGGCTCAGGGATTACAAGCAGGGAATCAGGAAGAGGCCACACGATGGTCACGGTGTCCCTCCCTCGCGAGAAGGCAGGGCCTGGCTCAGCCGCTGGCCATGGTGCGGTCAAGCCAGTCCCGGTAGTGGGACACCTTGGTGTAGACCCCGTACGTGGCGTTGCGCCCGCAGCCCAACCCCCAGGAGACGATGCCGGTGGCGTACCAGGTGTCCTCGGCCCGCTGGTGGATCGCGTAGGCGCCCCCGCTGTCCCCCTGGCAGGAGTCGGTCTGGCCCAGGCCGGTGCCGGCGCAGAACATGCCCTGGGTCAGCTCCACCATCTCCTGGCCAGTGCCAGCCTGTGCCCGCCGCAAGGAGTCCCGGCACTTGGTGTGGTCGGCCACGGGAATGCCCACATAGTGAAGGTTGTTGACCAGCATGTGGTCCTCGGTCACCCCCCAGCCCGCCACGTAGCCCAGCAGCCCCGTGCGGTAGAGGGCGGGCGATTGGGCGGCGGGCAGGCAGATTGGCACCACATCCTTTGTCAGTCGGACCTTGCGTCCCAGCTTGATCAGGGCCAGGTCGTTGAAGAACTGGTGGGTGTCGCCGCTGTAGCCTTCGTGCAGGTAGACCCTCTCCACCGGCAAGTTCTCCGTGTTCTCCAGGTCGTCCAAGAAGTTGTCCCCCATGTAGACGCGGAACTGCCTCATCTGCTCCGGCGTCGGCCGCAGTTTTCCCTTGGGGTGGAAGACGTGGGCGGCGGTCATGACCCACTGGTGGTCGATCAGGATACCTCCCGCCCGCCCTCCGCTGTGGGACGTCAGGTACACCTGCCAGGGGAAGCTGGCTGGCGGCGCAACCGACCCGCCGAAGATCCGTCCCGTTCCACTGGTCACCGAGTTATCGGGCTTCCCGCACACTAATGAAAAAGCAAATTATTATTTCAATGGAGCGAGATTACAAAATGCTGTGGTACAGAAGGATCTGGGTGTCCTGGAACATGAAACACAAACAGTTAGCATGCAGGTATCTGAACGGCAATAGATTGGGAAAAGGGGAAGTGCAACGAGATCTGGGAGTCCTTGTGCACCAGTCGCTGAAGGTAAGCATGCAGGTGCAGCAGGCGGTTAAGAAGGCAAATGGTATGTTGGCCTTCGTAGCGAGAGGATTCGAGTACAGGAGCAGGGATGTCTTGCTGCAGTTGTACAGGGCCACACCTTGAGTATTGTGTGCAGTTTTGGTCGCCTTATCTGAGGAAGGATGTTCTTGCCATGGAGGGAGTGCAGCGAAGATTCACCAGACTGATACCTGGGATGGCAGGAATGACGTATGAAGAGAGATTGGGTCGATTAGGCTTATACTCACTAGAGTTTAGAAGAATGAGAGGGGATCTCATTGAAACTTATAAAATTCTAACAGGACTAGACAGATTAGATGCAGGAAGGATGTTCCCGATGGCGGGGGAGTCCAGAACCAGGGGTCACAGTCTAAGAATAAGGGGTAAGCCATTTAGGACAGAGATGAGGAGGAATTTCTTCACCCAGAGAGTGGTGAACCTGTGGAATTCTCTACCACACAAGGCAGTTGAGGCCAAATCATTAAATATATTCAAGAAGGAGTTAGATATATTTCTTAAGGCTAAAGGGATCAAGGGATATGGGGAGAAAGCAGGGACAGGGTACTGAATTTGGATGATCAGCCATGATCTCATTGAATGGCGGAGCAGGCTTGAAGGGCCGAATGGCCTACTCCTGCTCCTATCTTCTATGTTTCTATGTAGGTACAGCAAGTAATCAGGAAGGCAAATGGAATGTTGGCCTTTATTTCAAGGGGGTTGAAGTATAAAAGCAGTGAAGTCCTGCTACAACTGTACAGGGCGTTGGTGAGACCACACCTGGAGTACTGCGTACAGTTTTGGTCTCCTTATTTAAGGAAGGATGTACTTGTATTGGAGGCAGTTCAGAGAAGGTTCACGAGGTTGATTCCGGAGATGAAGGGGTTGTCTTATGAAGAAAGGTTGAGCAGGTTGGGCCTATACTCATTGGAGTTTAGAAGAATGAGAGGTGATCTTATTGAAACATATAAGATACTGAGGGGGCTCGACAAGGTAGATGCAGAGAGGATGTTTCCCCTCGTGAGGGAATCTAGAACTAGGGGGCATAGTTTCAGAATAAGGGGTCGCCCTTTTAGAACTGAGATGAAGAGGAACTTCTTCTCTCAGAGGGTCGTAAATCTGTGGAATTCTCTGCCCCAGAGAGCTGTGGAGGCTGGGTCATTAAACATATTTAAGGTGGAGATAGACAGATTTTTGAACAACAAGGGAGTGATGGGTTATGGGGAGCGGGCAGGGAAATGGAGCTGAGGCCAAGATCAGATCAGCCATGATCTCATTAAATGTCGGAGCAGGCTCGAGGGGCCAAATGGCCTACTCCTGCTCCAAATTCTTATGTTCGTAAAACGAGATAGGGTGGGTGGGGTGGGGTGGGGGGAGAGGGTGGTGGCTAGGGGATGGGCGTTGTTAGTTACAAACTACAACTTCAAGAACATAAGAATTAGGAGCAGGAGTCGGCCATCCTGTCCCTTGAGCCCATTCAATAAGATCATGGCTGATCATCGACCTCAACTTCACTTTCCCGCCCATATCCCTTGATTCCCCTAGAGTCCAAAAATCTATCTATTTCAGCCTTGAATATACTCAAAGACTCAGCATTCACAGCCCTCTGGGGCAGAGAGTTCCACAGATTCACCACCCTCTGAGTGAAGAAATTTCTCCTCATCTCAGTCCTAATTGGCCGACCCCTTATTCTGAGACTGTGACCCCTGGTTCTAGACTCCCCTGCCCGGGGAAACATCCTCCCTGCATCTACCCTGTCAAGCCCTGTAAGAATTTTATACATTTCAATGAGATCACCTCTCGTTCTTCTAAACTCCAGAGAATATAGGCCCATTCTACTCAATCTCTCCTCATAGGACAATCCTCTCATCCCAGGGATCGACCTAGAAACATAGAAACTTAGAAACATAGAATCTAGGAGCAGGAGTAGGCCATTCGGCCCGTCGAGTCTGCTCCACCATTCAATACGATCATGGCTGATCATCCAAATCCAGTACCCTGTCCCTGCTTTAATCCCCACAGTACACATATCCCAACCTACCCCCGTAACCCCACATATTTAATTCCCCCTAACATATCCCATCCTATCCCCATAACCCCACATATTTAATCCCCCCCTAACACTAAGGGTCAATTTATCATAGCCAAATCAACCTAACCCGCACATTTTTGGACTGTGGGAGGAAACCGGAGCACCCGGAGGAAACCCACGCAGACACGGGGAGAATGTGCAAACTCCACACAGACAGTCACCCGAGGTCAGTTTCGAACCCGGGTCCCTGGCGCTGTGAGGCACCAGTGCTAACCACTATGCCACCGTGTTGACCTAGTGATTTTCATTGATACAGCGCCTTCAAAGCAGCAGATACGTCTCCAAAATGCGCTTCACAGGAGCGTAAATCAGACTAAATCTGACACCGAGCCACACAAGGAGATATTAGGAGGGGTGACCGGAAGCTCGGTCAAAGAGGTAAGTTTTAAGGAGCGTCTTAAAGGAGGAGGGAGAGGCGGAGAGGTTTAGGGAAGGAATTCCAGAGCTTAGGGCCCAGGCAGCTGAAGGCACGGCCGTCGATGGTGGAGCGATTAAAATCAAGGATGCTCAAGAGGGCAGAATTAGAGGAGCGCAGATATCTCGGGGGGTTGTAGGGCTGGAGGAGATTACAGAGATAGGAAGGGGCGCGGCCACGGAGGGATTTGAAAACCAGGATGAGAATTCTCAAAATGAGGAGAGGCAATATAAACTGAATGGTGCAATTTTAAAGGGGTGCAGGAGCAGAGAGACCTGGGGGTGTACATACAGAAATCGTTGAAGGTGGCAGGACAAGTTGAGAAGGCTGTTTAAAAAAAGCATACGGGATCCTGGGCTTAATTAATAGAGGAATAGAGTACAAAAGCAAGGAAGTTATGCTAAACCTTTAGAAAACACTGGTTAGACCCCAGCTGGAGTATTGTGGCCAATTCTGGGCACCACACTTTAGGAAGGATGTCAAGGCCTTGGAGAGGGTTGCAGAGAAGATTTACTAGAATGGTACCAGGGATGAGGGACTTCGGTTATGGGGAGAGACTGGAGGGGATTTGAGGAAAAACTTTTTCACCCAGAGGGTGGTTGGAATCTGGAACTCACTGCCTGAAAGGGTGGTAGAGGCAGGAACCCTCACAACATTCAAGAAGCATTTAGATCAGCACTTGAAATGCCATAGCATACAAGGCTACGGACCAAGTGCTGGAAAATGGGATTAGAATAGACAGGGCTTGATGGCCGGCGCGGACACAATGGGCCGAAGGGCGTCTTTCTGTGCTGTATAACTCTATGGGGGAGAAATTCAGTATCGCCCCATTTGGGGCGCAATTATCGGCCGGGCGCAAAGATTAGCGCCTGGTGCTAATTATCGCCTCCGACTGCAAACTTGACTTTTATCGCCCCTGGAGGTGATTGGAGCACTGAATCAGGCGCTTCACACCTGTCTTAAGGTGCAAAGGCCGAGGAGCGAAGCACTACCTCAGAGCGCTGGCGAAGCTCATGTGATGTCAGTCAGCAATGGAACACACACACACACTGGCGCCGGCCAGTTCTTAAAGGGGAGGGTTGATCTTGCTCTCCATCCACATCCTGCTCATTGCAGCCTTGAATCTCGGCCTGGAGAGACCTGCACATCAAATCTGCTGGAAAGAACAATGGAGAGGCCCAGGGAAAGAGCTCAGAGTGCAGCCCCCACAGTCTCTTCTAAATCGATACAAGGAAGAGCAAATCAAAATGAACCTGCAAAGTGCTGCTCAGTACCCAAAACTCCTTCACACAGCGTTGAATCTCTCCAGAAGTCTCTCTCTCTCTCTCTCAGAATGCGTGGTTCAAAAATGTCACCAACAATAAAAGGCAGGAAGCGGTCGCCTTTAAATAGCGCTCCCCCAGTCCCTTCCTGACTGCAAAACGCTCCCCTCAACCTGTCGTTGCGAGCGGCAGGCGGTAAGGCAGGGGGCGCCACTCAATATCCGCTCCGGGGCGATACCGGGGCGTTGCGCACTCGACTGACAGCGCAGGAGATCGTGGCGGTAGTGTTTAGCGCTGCCGCAAAATGTCGAGTTAATTTCGCGAGCGGCGCAAACATCGCCGCACACGGGCGCGAGTTGCTTTGCGCCCCATTAGCGCCCTCTTAAGGCGCTAACGGGAGGCGCAACCATCTGAATTTTCCCCCCCCATGACTCTGTAAGTCTATAGAATTGAATCAAGGGATATGGGGATAGTGCAGGAGACTGGAGTTGAGGTCGAAGATCAGCCATGATCTCATTGAATGGCGGAGCAGGCTCGAGGGGCCGTACGGCCTACTCCTTCTCCTAATTCTTATGTTCTTATGTTGTTAAGCTGGGGTGGTTCTCCTTAGAGCAGAGAAGGTGACGGGGAGATTTGATAGAGGTGTTCAAAATCAAGAGACAGAGTAAATAAGGAGAAACTGTTTCCAGTGGCTGAAGGGTCGGTAACCAGAGGACACAGATTTAAGGTGATTGGCAAAAGAACCAGAGGGAGAGATGAGGAGAATGTTTTTTACGCAGCGAGTTGTTGTGATCTGGAATGCGCTGCCTGAAAGGGCGGTGGAAGCAGATTCAATAGTAACTTTCAAAAGGGACTTGGGTAAATACTTGAAGGGGAAAAATTACAGGGCTATGGGGAAAGAGCAGGGGAGTGGGATTCATTGAATCGCTCCTTCAGAGAGCTGGCACAGGCAGGATGGGCCGAATGGCCTCCTTCTATGCTGTCTGATTCTATGATACAGGCCGATATCTACGTGCCCTGGGCCAGATTTTGGGTCGTGGGGGCTTGTCTCAAATTCATCGACGTGAGATGGGAGACAACGTCAGTGAGGATGGTGGGAAAGTCGAGGTCGGACATATTAAGGGCGGGGGGAGGAAAGTAATAATGCCCCTGTTCTGGTTACCAACTGAATTAAAATTACAGGGGGACAATCGAGGGACTGAAGGAGGGAGGGAGGAATGCAGCGATGGATGGAGGGCGGGAGGGATGGATGGATGGAGGGAAAGATGGAGGGAGGGAGGGAAGGATGGATGGAGGGAGGACGGGCGGGATGGATGGATGGAGGGAAAGATGGAGGGAGGGATGGAGGGAGGAAAGGTT
>JASTWF010002811.1:0-16554 GCA_030390025.1 Squalus acanthias | reverse complement strand
CATACAAATTGGCCAGAAGTAGCAGCAAACCCGGGGACTGGGAGAACTTCAAAACTCAGCAGAGGAGGACGAAGGGTTTGATTAGGGCAGGGAAAATAAAATATGAAAGGAAGCTGTCTGGGTCTGTGAATGGAGCTGTCTGAGTCTGTGAATGGAGCTGTCTGAGTCTGTAAATGGAGCTGACTCGGTCTGTGAATGGAGCTGTCTGGGTCTGTGAAAGAAGCTGTCTGGGTCTGTGAATGGAGCTGTCTATGTCTGTGAATGGAGCTGCCAGAGTCTGTAAATGGAGCTATCTGGGTCTGTGCATGGAGCTGTCTGGGTCTCTGAATGAAATTGTCTGGGTCTGTGAATGGAGCTGTCTGAGGCTGTGAATGGAGCTGTCTGTGTCTGTGAATGGAGCTGTCTGGGTCTGTGAATGGTGCTGTCTGGGTCTGTGAATGGAGCTGTCTGGGTCTGTGAATGGAGCTGTCTGGGTCTGTGAATGGAGCTGTCTGGGTCTGTGAATGGCGCAGTCTGTGTATGTGAATGGAGCTGTCTGAGTCTTTGAATGGAGCTGCCAGAGTCTGTAAATGGAGCTGACTCGGTCTGTGAATGGAGCTGTCTGGGTCTGTGAATGGAGCTGTCTGAGTCTGTGAATGCAGATGTCTGGGACTGTGAATGGAGCTGTCTGAGTCTGTGAAAGGAGATGTCTGTTTCTGTGATTGGAGCTGTCTGGGTATGTGAATGGAGCTGTCTGGGACTGTGAATGGAACTGTCTGGGTCTGTGAATGGATCTGTCTGGGTCTGTGAATGGATCTGTCTGGGTCTGTGAATGGATCTGTCTGGATCTGTGAATGGAGCTGTCTGGATCTGTGAAATAAACTTTCTGGGTCTTTGAATGGAGCTGTCTGAGTCTGTAAATAGAGCGGTTTGGGTCTGTGAATTGAGCTGCGAGAGTCTGTAAATGGAGCTGTCTGTGCTTGTGAATGGATTTGTCTGGGTCTGTGAATGGATCTGTCTGGGTCTGTGAATGGATCTGTCTGGGTCTGTGAATGGAGCTGTCTGGATCTGTGAAATAAACTTTCTGTGTCTGTGAAGGGAGCTGTCTGCGTCTCTGAATGGAACTGTCTGTGTCTGTGAATGGTGCTATCTAGGTCTCTGAAATGATGATTCTGAGTCTGTAAATGGAGCAATCTGGGTCTGTAGATGGAGCTGTTTGGGTCTGTGAATGGAGCTGTCTGGGTCTGTGAATGGAGCTGTCTGGGTCTGTGAATGGAGCTGTCTGGGTCTGTGAATGGAGCTGTCTGGGTCTGTGAATGGTGGGATCTGGGTCTGTGAATGGAGCTATCTGTGTCTGTGAATGAGCTGTCTGGGTCTGTGAATGGAGCTGTCTGAGTCTGTGAATGAGCTGTCTGGGTCTGTGAATGGAGCTGTCTGGGTCTGTGAATGGAGCTGTCTGGGTCAGTGAATGGAGCTGTCTGTGTCTGTGAATGGAGCTGTCTATGTCTGTGAATGGAGCTGCCAGAGTCTGTAAATGGAGCTGTCTGTGTCTGTCAATGGACTTGTCTGGGTCTGTGAATGGAGCTGTCTGTGTCTGTGAATGGAGCTGTCTGAGTCTGTGAATGCAGATGTCTAAGTCTGTGAATGGAGCTATCTGGGTCTGTGCATGGAGCTGTCTGGGTCTCTGAATGAAATTGTCTGTGTCTGTGAATGGAGCTGTCTGAGGGTGTGAATGGAGATGTCTAGGTCTCTGAGTGGAACTGTCTGGCTCTGTGAATGGAGCTGACTGAGTCTGTGAATGGAGCTGTCTGAGTCTGTGAATGGAGCTGTCTGTGTCTGTGAATGGAGCTGTCTGGGTCTGTGAATGGTGCTGTCTGGGTCTGTGAATGGAGCTGTCTGGGTCTGTGAATGGAGCTGTCTGGGTCTGTGATTGGAGGGGTCTGGGTCTGTGTATGGATCTGTCTGGGTCTGTGAATGGAGCTGTCTATGTCTGTGAAATAATCTTTCGGAGTCTGTGAATGGAGCTGTCTGAGTCTCTGAATGGAACTGTCTGTGTCTGTGAATGGTGCTATCTAGGTCTCTGAAATGAACTTTCTGAGTCTGTAAATGGAGCTGTCTGGGTCTGTAAATGGAGCTGCTTTGGTCTGTGAATGGAGCTGTCTGGGTCTGTGAATGGAGCTGTCTGTGTCTGTGAATGGAGCTGTCTAAGTCTTTGAATGGAGCTGCCAGAGTCTGTAAATGGAGCTGACTCGGTCTGTGAATGGAGCTGTCTGGGTCTGTGAATGGAGCTGTCTGAGTCTGTGAAAGGAGATGTCTGGGACTGTGAATGGAGCTGTCTGAGTCTGTGAAAGGAGA
This sequence comes from Squalus acanthias, assembly GCA_030390025.1. NCBI lineage: Eukaryota > Metazoa > Chordata > Chondrichthyes > Squaliformes > Squalidae > Squalus > Squalus acanthias. The sequence goes on along the minus strand of JASTWF010002811.1, from coordinate 14,220 downwards.
TGTCTGTTTCTGTGAATGGAGCTGTCTGGGTATGTGAATGGATCTGTCTGGGTCTGTGAATGGATCTGTCTGGGTCTGTGAATGGATCTGTCTGGATCTGTGAATGGAGCTGTCTGGATCTGTGAAATAAACTTTCTGGGTCTTTGAATGGAGCTGTCTGAGTCTGTAAATAGAGCGGTTTGGGTCTGTGAATTGAGCTGCGAGAGTCTGTAAATGGAGCTGTCTGTGCTTGTGAATGGATTTGTCTGGGTCTGTGAATGGATCTGTCTGGGTCTGTGAATGGATCTGTCTGGGTCTGTGAATGGAGCTGTCTGGATCTGTGAAATAAACTTTCTGTGTCTGTGAATGGAGCTGTCTGCGTCTCTGAATGGAACTGTCTGTGTCTGTGAATGGTGCTATCTAGGTCTCTGAAATGATGTTTCTGAGTCTGTAAATGGAGCAATCTGGGTCTGTAGATGGAGCTGTTTGGGTCTGTGAATGGAGCTGTCTGGGTCTGTGAATGGAGCTGTCTGGGTCTGTGAATGGAGCTGTCTGGGTCTGTGAATGGAGCTGTCTATGTCTGTGAATGGAGCTGCCAGAGTCTGTAAATGGAGCTATCTGGGTCTGTGCATGGAGCGGTCTGGGTCTCTGAATGAAATTGTCTGGGTCTGTGATTGGAGCTGTCTGAGGCTGTGAATGGAGCTGTCTAGGTCTCTGAGTGGAACTGTCTGGCTCTGTGAATGGAGCTGCCTGAGTCTGTGAATGGAGCTGTCTGTGTCTGTGAATGGAGCTGTCTGGGTCTGTGAATGGTGCTGTCTGGGTCTGTGAATGGAGCTGTCTGGGTCTGTGAATGGAGCTGTCTGGGTCTGTGATTGGAGGGGTCTGGGTCTGTGTATGGATCTGTCTGGGTCTGTGAATGGAGCTCTCTGAATCTGTGAATGGAGCTATCTGTGTCTGTGAATGAGCTGTCTGGGTCTGTGAATGCAGCTGTCTGGGTCTGTGAATGGAGCTGTCTGGGTCTGTGAATAGAGCCATCTGTGTCTGTGAATGAGCTGTCTGGGTCTGTAAATGGAGCTGTTTGTGTCTGTGAATGGAGCTGTCTGAGTCTGTGAATGGAGCTGTCTGAGTCTGTGAATGGAGCTGTCTGGGTCTGTGAATGGAGCTGTCTGGGTCTGTGAATGGAGCTGTCTGGGTCTGTGAATGGAGCTGTCTGGGTCTATGAATGGTGTGGTCTGGGACTGTGAATGGAGCTATCTGTGTCTGTGAATGAGCTGTCTGGTTCTGTGAATGGAGCTGTCTGAGTCTGTGAATGGAGCTGTTTGGGTCTGTGAATGGAGCTATCTGTGTCTGTGAATGGAGCTGTCTGAGTCTGTAAATGGAGCTGTCTGGGTCTGTGAATGGAGCTGTCTGGGTCTGTGAATGGAGCTGTCTGGGTCTGTGAATGGAGCTGTCTGTGTCTGTGAATGGAGCTGCCAGAGTCTGTAAATGGAGCTGTCTGTGTCTGTGAATGGAGTTGTCTGGGTCTGTGAATGGAGCTGTCTGTGTCTGTGAATGGAGCTGTCTGGATCTGTAAGTGGTGCTGTCTGATTCTGAGAATGGAGCTTTCTGAGTCTGTGTATAGAGCTGTCTGGGTCTGTGAAATGAGCTTTCTGGGTTTGTGAATGGCGCTGTCTGCGTCTGTGAATGTAGCTTTCTGGGTCTGTGAATGAAGCTGTCTGAGTCTGTGAATGGAGCTGTCTGGGTCTGTGAATTGTGATATCAGGGTTCTGTGAATTGAGATGACTGAGTCTGTGAATGGAGTTGTCTCGGTCTGTGAATGGAGCTGCATGGGTCTGTGAATGGAGCTGTCTGTGTCTGTAAATGGCGCTGTCTGGGTCTGTAAATGGAGCTGTCTGTGTCTGCGAATGGAGCTGTCTGCGTCTGTAAATGGAGCTGTCTGTGCCTGTAAATGGAGCTGTCTGAGTCTGTGAATGGAGCTTTCGGAGTCTGTGAAATGAGTTGTCTGGGTCTGTGAATGTAGCTGCATGGGTCTGTGAATTGAGCTGTCTGAGTCTGTGCAATGAGTTGTCTGGGTCTGTGAATGGAGCTGCATGGGTGTGTGAATTGAGCTGTCAGAGTCTGTAAATGGAGCTGTCTGGGTCTGTAAATGGAGCTGTCTGTGTCTACGAATGGAGCTGTCTGTGTCTTTAAATGGTGCTGCCTGTGTCTGCGAATGGAGCTGCATGGGTCTGTGAATTGAGCTGTCAGAGTCTGTAAATGGAGCTGTTTGCGCTGTAAATGGAGCTATCTGTGTCTGTGAATGAGCTGTCTGGGTCTGTGAATGTTGCTGTCTGGGTCTGTAAATGGAGCTGTTTCAGTCTGTGAATGGAGCTGTTTGGGTCTGTGAATGGAGCTAACTGTGTCTGTGAATGAGCTGTCTGGGTCTGTGAATGGAGCTGTCTGGGTCTGTGAATGGAGCTGTCTGGGTCTGTGCATGGAGCTGTCTGAGTCTGTGAATGGAGCTCTCTGAATCTGTAAATGGAGCTGACTCGGTCTGTGAATGGAGCTGTCTGGGTCTGTGAAAGAAGCTGTCTGGGTCTGTGAATGGAGCTGTCTATGTCTGTGAATGGAGCTGCCAGAGTCTGTAAATGGAGCTGTCTGTGTCTGTGAATGGAGTTGTCTTGGTCTGTGAATGAAGCTGTCTGTGTCTGTGAATGGAGCTCTCTGAATCTGTGAATGCAGATGTCTGAGTCTGTGAATGGAGATGTCTGGTTCTGTGAATGGAACTGTCTGGGTCTGTGAATGGAGCTGTCTGGGTCTGTGAATGGAGCTGTCAGGGTCTGTGAATGGAGCTGTCTGAGTCTGTAAATTGAGCTGTCTGAGTCTGTGAATGGAGCTGCGAGAGTCTGTAAATGGAGCTCTCTGGGTCTCTGAATGGAGCTGTCTGTGTCTGTGAATTGAGCTGTCAGAGTCTGTAAATGGAGCTGTCTGGGTCTGTGAATGCAGATGTCTGAATCTGTGAATGGAGCTATCTGTGTCTGTGAATGGAGCTGTCTGATTCTGTGAATGGAGATGTCTGGTTCTGTGAATGGAGCTGTCTGGGTCTGTGAATGGAGCTGTCTGGGTCTGTGAATGGAGCTGTCTGGGTCTGTGAATGGAGCTGTCTGAGTCTGTGAGGGAGCTATCTGTGTCTGTGAATGAGTTGTCTGTGTCTGTGAATGGAGCTGTCTGTGTCTGTGAATGGAGCTATCTGTGTCTGTGAAATGTGCTTTATGGGTCTGAAAATGGAGTTGTCTGGGTCTGTGAATAAAGCTGTCTGACGTTGTTAATGGAGCTGTCTGGGTCTGTGACCTCAGCTTTTAGAGTCTTTGAAGTCAGCCGTCTGGATCTTTGAATGGAGCTGTCTGAGTGTCTGAAATGAGCTTTTTGATGTCTGGGTCTGTCAAATGAATTGCCTGAATCTGTTCGTGAAATGAGCTGCCTGTTTTTTTCAAATTAGCTTTCCATGTCTGTGAATGTTGCTGTCTGTGTCTGTAAATTTATCTGTCTGGGTCAGTGAATGGAGTTGTCTTGGTCTGTGAATGAAGCTGTCTGTGTCTGTGAATGGAGCTCTCTGAATCTGTGAATGCAGATGTCTGAGTCTGTTAAACGGAGATGTCTGGTTCTGTGAATGGAACTGTCTGGGTCTGTGAATGGAGCTGTCTGGGTCTGTGAATGGAGCTGTCAGGGTCTGTGAATGGAGCTGTCTGAGTCTGTAAATTGAGCTGTCTGAGTCTGTGAATGGAGCTGCGAGAGTCTGTAAATGGAGCTCTCTGGGTCTCTGAATGGAGCTGTCTGTGTCTGTGAATTGAGCTGTCAGAGTCTGTAAATGGAGCTGTCTGGGTCTGTGAATGCAGATGTCTGAATCTGTGAATGGAGCTATCTGTGTCTGTGAATGGAGCTGTCTGATTCTGTGAATGGAGATGTCTGGTTCTGTGAATGGAGCTGTCTGGGTCTGTGAATGGAGCTATCTGGGTCTGTGAATGTAGCTGTCTGGGTCTGTGAATGGAGCTGTCTGAGTCTGTGAGGGAGCTATCTGTGTCTGTGAATGAGTTGTCTGTGTTTGTGAATGGAGCTGTCTGTGTCTGTGAATGGAGCTATCTGTGTCTGTGAAATGTGCTTTATGGGTCTGAAAATGGAGTTGTCTGGGTCTGTGAATAAAGCTGTCTGACGTTGTTAATGGAGCTGTCTGGGTCTGTGACCTCAGCTTTTAGAGTCTTTGAAGTCAGCCGTCTGGATCTTTGAATGGATCTGTCTGAGTGTCTGAAATGAGCTTTTTGATGTCTGGGTCTGTCAAATGAATTGCCTGAATCTGTTCGTGAAATGAGCTGCCTGTTTTTTTCAAATTAGCTTTCCATGTCTGTGAATGTTGCTGTCTGTGTCTGTAAATTTATCTGTCTGGGTCAGTGAATGGAGTTGTCTTGGTCTGTGAATGAAGCTGTCTGTGTCTGTGAATGGAGCTCTCTGAATCTGTGAATGCAGATGTCTGAGTCTGTTAAACGGAGATGTCTGGTTCTGTGAATGGAACTGTCTGGGTCTGTGAATGGAGCTGTCTGGGTCTGTGAATGGAGCTGTCAGGGTCTGTGAATGGAGCTGTCTGAGTCTGTAAATTGAGCTGTCTGAGTCTGTGAATGGAGCTGCGAGAGTCTGTAAATGGAGCTCTCTGGGTCTCTGAATGGAGCTGTCTGTGTCTGTGAATTGAGCTGTCAGAGTCTGTAAATGGAGCTGTCTGGGTCTGTGAATGCAGATGTCTGAATCTGTGAATGGAGCTATCTGTGTCTGTGAATGGAGCTGTCTGATTCTGTGAATGGAGATGTCTGGTTCTGTGAATGGAGCTGTCTGGGTCTGTGAATGGAGCTGTCTGGGTCTGTGAATGTAGCTGTCTGGGTCTGTGAATGGAGCTGTCTGAGTCTGTGAGGGAGCTATCTGTGTCTGTGAATGAGTTGTCTGTGTTTGTGAATGGAGCTGTCTGTGTCTGTGAATGGAGCTATCTGTGTCTGTGAAATGTGCTTTATGGGTCTGAAAATGGAGTTGTCTGGGTCTGTGAATAAAGCTGTCTGACGTTGTTAATGGAGCTGTCTGGGTCTGTGACCTCAGCTTTTAGAGTCTTTGAAGTCAGCCGTCTGGATCTTTGAATGGATCTGTCTGAGTGTCTGAAATGAGCTTTTTGATGTCTGGGTCTGTCAAATGAATTGCCTGAATCTGTTCGTGAAATGAGCTGCCTGTTTTTTTCAAATTAGCTTTCCATGTCTGTGAATGTTGCTGTCTGTGTCTGTAAATTTATCTGTCTGGGTCAGTGAATGGAGCTGTCTGAGTCTGTGAATGGAGCTGTCTGAGTCTGTGAATGGAGCTATCTGGGTCTGTGCATGGAGCTGTCTTGGTCTCTGAATGAAATTGTCTGGGTCTGTGAATGGAGCTGTCTGAGTCTGTGAATGCAGATGACTGTTACTGTGAATGGAGCTGTCTGGGTATGTGAATGGAGCTGTCTGGGTCTGTGAATGGAAGTGCCTGGGTCTGTAAATGGAGCTGTCTGGGTCTGTGAATGGAGCTGTCTGAGTCTGTGAATGCAGATGTCTGGGACTGTGAATGGAGCTGTCTGAGTCTGTGAATGGAGATGTCTGTTTCTGTGAATGGTGCTATCTAGGTCTCTGAAATGAACTTTCTGAGTCTGTAAATGGAGCTGTCTGGGTCTGTAAATGGAGCTGTCTGGGTCTGTGAATGGAGCTGTCTGGGTCTGTGAATGGAGCTGTCTGTGTCTGTGAATGGAGCTGTCTGAGTCTGTGAATGGAGCTGTCTGAGTCTGTGAATGCAGATGACTGTTACTGTGAATGGAGCTGTCTGGGTATGTGAATGGAGCTGTCTGGGTCTGTGAATGGAACTGCCTGGGTCTGTAAATGGAGCTGTCTGGGTCTTTGAATGGAGCTGTCTGAGTCTGTGAATGCAGATGTCTGGGACTGTGAATGGAGCTGTCTGAGTCTGTGAATGGAGATGTCTGTTTCTGTGATTGGAGCTGCCTGGATATGTGAATGGAGCTGTCTGGGTCTGTGAATGGAACTGTCTGGGTCTGTGAATGGAGCTGTCTGAATCTGTAAATAGAGCTGTCTGGGTCTGTGAATTGCGCTGCGAGAGTTTGTGAATGGAGCTGCGAGAGTTTGTAAATGGAGCTGTCTGAGTCTCTGAATGGAGCTGTCTGAGTCTCTAAATGGAGCTGTCTGAGTCTGTGAATGGAGCTGTCTGAGTCTCTAAATGGAGCTGTCTGAGTCTCTAAATGGAGCTGTCTGAGTCTGTGAATGGAGCTGTCTGAGTCTCTAAATGGAGCTGTCTGGGTCTGTGAATGGAGCTGTCTGAGTCTGTGAATGGAGTTGTCTGGGTCGGTGAATCGAGCTCTCTGGGTCTGTGAATGGAGCTGTCTGAGTCTGTGAATGGAGCTGTCTGGGTCTGTGAATGGAGCTGTCTGCGTCTGTGAATGGAGCTGTCTGGGTTTGTGAATGGAGCTGTCTGGGTCTGTGAATTGAGCTGTCTGAGTCTGTGAATGGTGCTGTTTGGGTCTGTGAATGGAGCTATCTGAGTCTCTGTATTTAGCTGACTGAGTCTCTGAAATGAGTTGTCTGTGTCTGTGAATGGAGACGTCTAGATCTGTGAAATGAACTTTCTGTGTTTTTGAAATGAGGTGTCTGCGTTTTTGAAATCAGCTTTCCATGTCTGTGAATGTTGCTGTCTTTTTCTGTGATTGGAGCTGTCTGAGTCTGTGAATGGATCTGTCCTAATCTGTGAATGGAGCTGTCTAGGTCTCTGAAATGAACTTTCTGAGTTTGTGAAATGAGTTGTCTGTGTTTTTGAAATGAGCATTTTGGGAAGATTAACATGAGAAGGGAATACACAATGAATGGTAGGACCCTAGGAAGGAGGGAGGTTCAGAGGGACCTTGGTGTGCATGTACATAGATCCCTGAAGGCAGCAGAACAGGTAGATAAGGTGGTTAAAAAGGATACTTGCCTTCATTCGCCGAGGAATAGAATATAAGCGCAGGGAGGTTACGACGGAGCTGTACAAAACGCTAGTTAGGCCGCAGCTGGAATACTGTGTGCAGTTCTGGTCGCCACACTATAGGAAGGATGTGATTGCATTTGAAAGGGTGCAGAGGAGATTCACCAGGATGTTACCTGGGCTGGAGCGCTTCAGCTATGAAGAGAAACTGGACAGGCTGGGGTTGTTTTCCTTAGAGCAGAGAAGGCGGAGGGGGGAACCTGATTGAGGTGTACAACATTATGAGAGACATTGATACGGTAGATAGAAAATAACTTTTCCCCTTAGTAGAGGGATCAATAACCAGGGGGCATAGTTTCAATGCAAGGGGCAAAAGGTTTAGAGGGGATTTGAGGCAAAACGTTTTGACCCAGAGGGTGGTTGGAATCTGGAACTCACTGCCTGAAAGGGTGGTAGAGGCAGGAACCCTCACAACATTCAAGAAGTATTTAGATGAGCACTTGAAATGCCATAGCATACAAGGCTACGGACCAAGTGTTGGAAAATGGGATTAGAATAGATGGGGCTTGATGGCCGGCGCGGACACGTTGGGCCAAAGGGCATCTTGCTGTGCTGTATAAATCTATGACTCTGTGACTATGACTATGACCTTCTCCCCAGGAATTTTTGGAACCCAATCCTTCCCTTTTTGAGCATGTCTCCATTATCATCACGACAACATATTGCCATGTGGCCTGCAGCTCACCAACCTTATTAACCACACTTCATGCATTTACCCACATGCACTGTAAACCTGTCTTGTATTCTCTTAGTCTGACCCCACATAGGACCTTATTCTTTATTACTCTTGTGCTATCCGTCTCTCCCAATCCTTTGTGCACCTTGATTCTCCTTTCTAATGCTGCAGCCTGTTGCCCACCCACTGCCAAATTAGTTTAAAACCTCCCCAACACTCCGAGCAACCCACCCCCCTCCCCGTCGAGGCCATTGGTTTCGGCCCTGTTGAGGTGCAAACTTTCCGGCCTGTACAGGCCCCACCTCCCCGAGAACCGGTCCCAATGTCCCAGGAATCTAAAGCACTCCCTAATGCACCATCTCTCCAGCCACTCATTCATCTGCTCTATCCTCCTATTTCTACACTCACAGCACAGGCACCGGTAGTAATCCGGAGATTACTACCTTTGAGGTCCTGATTTTAATCTATTTCCTAGCTCCCTAAAATCTGCCTGCAGGTCGTCATCCCTCTTTCTACATATGTCATTGTTACCGATATGGACCACGACCTCTGGCTGTTCACCCTCCACCCTCAGAATGTTCTTCAGTCCTTGACCCTGGCACCAGGGAGGAAACATACCATCCTGGAGTCACGTCTGCGGCCGCAGAAACGATTGTCTATTCCCCTAACTATTGAATCCTCTATCACTATTGCTTTCCTGATCTTGCTCCTCCCCCCCACCCCCACCCCCACCCCCACCCCCACCCCACACTGTAGAGCTGATCCACCCGTGGTGCTCTGGACTTGGCTCTGGCTGTACTCGCCAGAGGAACCAACTCCCTCTCCAGTATGTACCACTGAATACCGGTTAGAGAGTGAGATGCACTCAGGAGACTCCTGCACTACTTGCCTGGTCCACCTTGTCTGTCTGGCGGTCTCCCATTCCCTCTCTGCCTGCACACTCTTAGGTTGCGGGGTGACCACCTCCTGAAACATGCTATCCACGTAGCTCTCAGTCTCACGGATGCACCGCAGTGACGCCAGTTGCTGTTCAAGCTCCTGAACCCGGAGTTCGAGCTCCTCCAGCTGACGACACTTCCTGCACATGTGATTGTCCAGGACACGTGAAGTGGACTGGAGTTCCCACATGGGACAAGATGTGTATTCCACGGGAATGAGGTGCCCTGCCATGCCTTTATTTAATAGACCATTACTAACTTAACAGAAATAAACACAAAACTTTTGAATATATATTTACAATTCGCATTGTTAACCTGTTCAAATAATCTGTACAATCAGTTCTTGCTAGCCTGGTAACGACCTCATGGTTTCTGGCAAGTGAGAACCCATGCACTGTGAGTTTGTGGGAAAAGAAGATTACAGGACTTTGGACATGAGAGTTTGTGGGCGGGACTGGCTACTAGTTTGAGGAGCTGTATTAGTTTGAGGGGCTGTTTTAGTTTGAGGTACTGTATTAGTTTGAGGGGCTGTTTTAGTTTGAGGTACTGTATTAGTTTGAGGGGCTGTATTAGATTGAGGAGCTGTATTAGTTTGAGGGTGCTGTATTAGTCTGAGGGGGTGTATTAGTTTGAGGGGCTGAATTAGATTGAGGGTTTATATTAGTTTGAGGGGCTGTTTTAGTTTGAGGTGCTGTATTAGTTTGAGGGGCTGTATTAGCTTGAGGTACTGTATTAGTTTGAGGTACTGAATTAATTTGAGGGGCTGTATTAGTTTGAGGAGCTGTACTAGTTTGAGGTACTGTATTAGATGATGGGCTGTTTTAGTTTGAGGATCCATCGACACAAATTCCCAACTTTAATTGTTTAACTAAATGGCCACAGTTAAGGCGGACAGCCCCTTCCCAGAGTGCAGCAGAGCAGCCCTGAGAGGACACTCTAACATTTGGAATTTAGTTACTGAATGGCCACAGCAGAGTGAAGGACTTCACCGAAATAATATGAGATCTAGAGATGGGACTGGTGGTGTTTGCAACAACAACCCCATTGCTGGGAGAATACAGCTGGCAATTGTCATTAGTTAATTCATGTGACCAGAATTATCCGGTCTTTGGGGTTTTCAATTCCAATCTCAGCACTAAATATATTCCATCACAACAGGGAATTAACTCGGCTGTCGTCATTTGTTTGTTCAAATGTTTTTTTTTAAACAGTATTTTCAGCGATGTTCCAACCTCAATCTCCCCGTGGATATCCCGCAAGGTATAAATGAAAGTCTCTGGGAATGTCACGCCTCAGAGTATAATTCAGAGAGATTGCCTGCAGTACGAAGGGACACATCGCTTCACAGAGAAAATGCGTGACACATATGGCAGTATGGAGAAAATATACTACGTGATCATTGCCGTCATTGGTGTTCCTGGTAAGTGATTATAACCATTGAATTTGTTTAAATCTGTGTGTGAGCTGGTTTCTGGTTTTGCTCTGTGACTGATAATGTTACATCCTGATCTAGTGGTCACCTTTGTACAGAGACCCGATCAGTGATAACATTTCGTTTAGTCAAATGTCCTGAATTACTGCTGAGGTTTTATTCCAATGCCTCAACTAAAAGTAAATTATGTTTGTAACTCACGGGCTAGCTATGTTAAGAAGTTATTGCCTTTAGTGTAATATTGTGTACTGTTGAATTAGACCTCAGTGTAAGCAACTCTCTGAGAGAAGGTATTAGCGGAAGGGACTGTCACTGTAGAACTACTGAGTGTGGGTCACTATCTGAAGTGGAACACCTCATGCCAGTGGCCATGTATTACTGGGAGTATCTGTCACTATAGAAGTACTGAGTGTGGGTCACTAACCGGAGTGAAACATCTGACCCTAGTGGCCATGTATTACTGGGAGTATCTGTCACTATAGAAGTACTGAGTGTGGGTCACTAACTGAAGTGGAACCCGTGACCGCAGTGGTTATGTATTACTGGGAGTATCTGTCACTGTAGAATTGCACTGAGTGTAGGTCACTAACTGGAGTGGGACACCTGACCCCAGTGGCCATGTATTACTGGGAGTATCTGTCACTGTAGAATTGTACTGAGTGTGGGTCACTAACCGGAGTGGAACAACTGACCCCAGTGGACAGTATTACTGGGAGTATCTGTCACTGTAGAACTGTACTGAGTGTGGGTCACTAACCGGAGTGGGACAAGTCGCTTCCTATATGAAATTATGGTTTTAAATGACCGATCTGTCCCCTTCATGGAGCTGCATTCGTGTTTTACCAAAGTAATCAATGGCAAAGGGGAAGATTTTTGCTGTTTGTTTGAAGAAGTTTAATTATAAGCATATGAGGCGCTGCAGCGAAGGTTCACGAGATTGATTCCTGGGATGACAGGGCAGTCCTGTGATCAGAGATTGTGTAGAATGGGCCTATACTCTCTGCAGTTTAGAAGAATGAGAGGTGATCTCATTGAAACATACAAGATTCTGAACGGGATTGCCAGGGCTAGATGCTGAGAGGTTGTTTCCCCTGGCTGGACTGTCTAGAACGAGGGGGCATAGTCTCAGGATACGGGTAGGCCATTTGAGACTGAGATGAGAAGGATATTCTTCACTCAGAGGGTTGCGAATCTTTGGAATTCTCTGCCCCAGAGGCCTGTGAATGCTGAGTCTTTGAGTATATTCAAGACTGAGATAGATGGATTTTTGGACTCTCGTGGAATCAAGTGATACGGAGATCGGAAAGGAAAGTGCTATTGAGGTCGATGATCAGCCATGATCTTATTGAATGCTGGAGCTGGTTCGCGGTGCCGTATGGCCTACTCCTGCTCCTATTTCTGATATTCTAATGTTCATATATATGTTGAAATGTATTGATAATGCTTTGTTTCCTATTGAACTGCACCAACAGATACAGATGTTAACTAATTACAGACAGGTAAACAACAGGACAGCAGTGTTGCAGTATTCAAATCCTCTCTATAATGACTTATTCTTAATCAATGTATAGTTATTGTAAACACTTTAATTGTTTTGGTGCTGATTAATCCCCTTCCCCCAACACCGTCCTGAGAATCTGTGGGTCATGAGTGCTGAATTTCATTATGTTACCGTTAGACGGGATGAATATTGGGCTGTGGTTATTGATTATTCCACTTCTGTAACTGATTGAGTTTTGACGCACCAGTTCTTATCTCTGATTCAGAGTTTCTACACAGGTAACATAGGTTCATAGAGTCATAGAGTTATAAAGCACAGAAAGAGGCCCTTCGGCCCCTCGTGTCTGCGCCGGCCATCAAGCCCTGTCTATTCTAATCTCATTTTCCAGCACTTGTTCCGTAGCCTTGTATGCTATGGCGTTTCAAGTGCTCATCTAAATGTTTCTTGAAAATTGTGATGTTTTCGGCCTCTACCACCCTTTCAGACAGTGATTTCCAGATTCCAACCACCCTCTGGATGAAAAAGTTCTCCTCAACTCCCCTCCAAACCTCCTGCCCCTTACATTGAAACTATGCCCCCTGGTTATTGACCCCTATACTAAGGGGAATAGTTTCTTTCTATCTACCCTATCTATGCACCTCATAATTTTGTACACCTCAATCAGATCACTCCCTCAGCCTTCTCTGCTTCAAGGAAAACAACCCAAGCTTGTCCAGTCTCTCTTCATAGCTGAAGCGCTCCAGCCGAGGTAACACCCTGGTGAATCTCTTCTGCACCCTTTCCAATGCAATCACATCCTTCCAATCGTGTGGCGACCAGAATTGCACACAGTATTCCAGCTGTGGCCTAACTAGCGTTCTGTACAGCTCTATCATAACATCCATGCTCTTATATTCTATGCCTCGGCTAATGAAGGCAAGTATCCCATATGCCTTTTTAACCACCTTATCTAACTGTCCTGCTGCCTTCAGGGATCTATGTTCATGCACGTCAAGGTCCCTCTGATCCTCTGTCCTTCCTAGGGTCCTACCATTCATTGTGTATTCCCTTGCCTTGTTAATCCTCCCAAAATGCATCACCTCACACTTTTCAGGGTTAAATTCCATTTGCCACTGTTCTGCCCATCTAACCAACCCGTCTATATCATCCTGTAGCCTGAGGCTTCCTTCCTCGCTCTTTACCACTCCACCAATTTTCATGTCATCTGCGAACTTTCTGTTCATACCTCCTACATTCATATCTAAATCATGAATGTACACTACAAACAGCAAAGGACCAGCACCGACCCCTGCGGTACACCACTGGACACAGGCTTCCAGTCACAAAAACAATCTTCCACCATCACCTTCTGCCTCTTACCACTAAGCAAATTTTGGATCCAATGTGCCAAATTGCTCTGGACCGCATGAGCTCTTACCTTCTTGACCAGTCTCCCATGTGTGACTTTGTCAAAAGCCTTACTGAAGTCCATTTAGAATACAACAACTGCACTACCCTCATCCACATACCTAGTCACCCCCTCGATAAATTCAATCAAATTGGTTAGACATGATCTCCCCCTGACAAAGCCATGCTGACTATCCTTGATTAATCCTCGCCTCTCCAAGTGGAGACTAATTCTGTCCCTCAGAATGTTTTCCAATAATTTCCCTACCACTGATGTTAGGCTCACTGGCCTGTAATTATCTGTTTTATCCCTACTACTCTTCTTGAATAATTGTACTACGTTAGCTGTTCTCCAGTCCACTGGCGCCTCCCCTGTGGCCAGAGAGGTTCTGAAAATTTGTGTCAGCGCCCCTGCAATCTCCTCCCTTGCCTCACACAGCAGCCTGGGATACATCTCGTCTGGGCCTGGGGATTTATCCACTTCTAAGCTCGCTAACACCGCTAGTACCTCCTCCCTCTCAATAGTAATTTGCTCAAGTATATCACAATTCCCCTGCCTGATTTTTATGCCTATATCGTCCTTCACCATCGTGAACACAGATGCAAAATATTCATTTTAATCCTCAGCTATATCTTCCGGCTCTACACACAGATTGCCACTTTGGTCCCTAATGTGCGCTACTCTTTCCCTGGTTATCCTCTTGCCCTTAATATACTCATAAAACATCTTGGGATTTTCCTATATTTTGCCCGCCAGTGTTTTTCATGCCCCATCTTCGCTCTCCTAATTTATTTTTTAAATACCACCCTTCACTTTCTATACTCCTCTCGGGCTTCCACTGTTTTTAGTCCTTTGTATCTGCCAAAAGCCTCCCTTTTTTCCTAATCCATTCTTGTATATCACTTGACATCCAGGATTCCCTGGGCTTGTTGGTCTCACCCTGGACCTTTACGGGAACATGTTGCCGTTGTACTTTCTCTATTTCCTTTCTGAAAGACTCCCACTGCTCTGATGTGGATTGTCCTACAAGTAGCTGCTCCCAGTCCACTTTGGCCAGATGCTGCCTTATCACATTAAAATCGGCCGTCCCACAATTTAGAGACTTTATTTCTTGTCCATCTTTTACCTTTTCCATGACTACCTCAAATCTCACCGAATTATGGTCACTGTCACCAAAATGCTCTCCTACTGACACTTCTACCACTTGCCTGGCTACATTCCCTAGAATTAGGTCCAGTACCG
>JASTWF010002810.1:0-16652 GCA_030390025.1 Squalus acanthias | reverse complement strand
TTTTTGATTTGTATGTGGGAGAGCACTTTGGAGATAGTGACCACAATTCGGTAACTTTCACTATTGCAATGGAGAGGGATAGGGCCATACGGCAGGGCAGGGTTTATAATTGGGGGAGGGGTAATTATGATGCGATTAGGCAAGAATTAGGGAGTATAAGATGGGAACAGAAACTATCAGGGAAAGGCACAAACGAAAAGTGGAGCTTTTTCATGGAGCAATTACTGCGTGTCCTTGATAGGTATGTCCCTGTCAGGCAGGGAGGAAATGGCCGAGTGAGAGAACCATGGTTCACAAAAGAGGTTGAATGTCTAGTCAAGAGGAAAAAGGAAGCGTATGTAAGGATGAGAAAACAAGGTTCAATTGGGTCGATTGAGGGGTACAAGGTAGCAAGGAATGAGCTAAAAAAAGAGCTTAGGAGAGCTAGGAGGGGGCATGAGAAGTCCTTGGCGGGTCGGATCAAGAAAAACCCCAAGGCTTTTTACTCTTATGTGAGAAATAAAAGAATGACCAGGGTGAGGGTAGGGCCGGTCAAGGACAGTAGTGGGAACTTGTGCATGGAGTCAGAAGAGATAGGAGAGGTGATGAATGAATACTTTTCGTCAGTGTTCACCGAGGAGAGGGGCCATGTTCTTGAGGATGAGAGTGTGATAAAGGTGGATAGGCTGGAGGTGGTAGATGTTCTGAGGGAAGATGTTTTAGCAATTTTGAAGAACCTGAGGGTCGATAAGTCCCCTGGGCCAGATGGGATATATCCTAGGATTCTTTGGGAGGCAAGGGAGGAGATTGCAGAGCCTCTGGCTTTGATCTTTGGGTCCTCACTGTCCACGGGAATGGTGCCAGAGGACTGGAGAGTGGCGAATGTTGTTCCTCTCTTCAAGAAAGGAAATAGGAATGACCCTGGTAATTATAGGCCGGTTAGTCTTACTTCGGTGGTTGGTAAGATAATGGAAAAGGTCCTGAGGGATAGGATTTATGACCATTTGGAAAGGGGCAACTTAATCAGGGATAGTCAACACGGATTCGTGAAGGGTAAGTCTTGCCTAACAAATTTGATTGAATTCTTTGAGGAGGTAACTAAGTGTGTAGATGAAGGTAGAGCAGTTGATGTCGTATACATGGATTTTAGTAAGGTGTTTGATAAGGTTCCCCATGGTCGTCTCATGAAGAAAGTAAGGAGTTGTGGGATAGAGGGAAATTTGGCCGATTGGATAAGTAACTGGCTATCTCATAGAAGGCAGAGGGTGGTGGTGGATGGAACATTTTCGGACTGGAGACCAGTTACCAGCGGTGTGCCACAGGGGTCGGTGCTGGGTCCTCTGCTGTTTGTGATTTTTATCAATGACTTGGAGGAGGGGACTGAAGGGTGGATCAGTAAATTTGCTGATGACACCAAGATTGGTGGAGTAGTGGATGAGGTGGAGGGCAGTTGTAGGCTGCAAAGAGACATTGATAGGATGCAGAGCTGGGCCGAAAAATGGCAGATGGAATTTAACCCTGATAAGTGCGAGGTGATTCATTTTGGTAGGGCAAATTTGAATAAGGATTACAGGGTCAACGGCAGGGTTCTGAGGAACGTGGAGGAGCAGAGGGATCTGGGGGTTCATATCCACAGATCTCTGAAGGTTGCCACTCAAGTGGATAGAGCAGTAAAGAAGGCCTATGGTGTGTTGGCGTTTATTAACAGAGGGTTTGAGTTTAAGAACCGTGAGGTTATGCTGCAACTGTACAGGACCTTGGTGAGACCACATTTGGAATATTGTGTGCAGTTCTGGTCACCTCACTATAGGAAGGACGTGGAAGCATTGGAAAGAGTGCAAAGGAGATTTACCAGGATGCTGCCTGGTTTGGGGGGGAGGTCTTATGAGGAAAGATTGAGGGAGTTGGGGCTTTTCTCTTTAGAGCGGAGGAGGATGAGAGGCGACTTAATAGAGGTTTATAAGATGATGAGGGGGATAGATAGAGTGGATGTTCAGAGACTATTTCCTCGGGTAGAGGCAGCTGTTACAAGGGGGCATAACTATAAGGTGCATGGGGGGAGATATAGAAGGGATGTCCGAGGTAGATTCTTTACTCAGAGAGTGGTTGGGGTGTGGAATGGACTGCCTGCTGTGATAGTGGAGTCGGACACTTTAGGAACTTTCAAGCGGTTATTGGATAAGCACATGGAGCACACCAGAGTGATAGGGAGTGTGATAGCTTGATCTTGGTCTCGGACAATGCTCGGCACAACATCGAGGGCCGAAGGGCATGTACTGTGCTGTAATGTTCTATGTTTCTATGTTTTACAGATAACACACAGTGTGAACACTCCTGGGTTCAGACAACACACAGTGCGAACACTCCCGAGTTCAGATAACACACAGTGCGAACACTCCCGAGTTCAGACAACACACAGTATGAACACTCCTGGGTTCAGACAACACAGAGTGCGAACACTCCTGGGTTCAGACAACACACAGTGCGAATACTCCAGGGTTCAGACAACACACAGTGTGAACACTCCCAAGTACAGATAACGCACAGTGCGAACACTCCCGAGTTCAGACAACACACAGTGCGAATACTCCCGAGTTCAGACAACACACAGTGCGAATACTCCTGAGTTCAGACAACACACAGTGCGAATACTCCCGGGTTCAGACAACACACAGTGTGAACACTGCCAAGTACAGATAAAACACAATGTGAACACTCCTGGGTTCAGACAACACACAGTGTGAACACTCAGGGGTTCAGACAACACACAGTGTGAACACTCCAGGGTTCAGACAACATACAGTGTGAACACTCCCAAGTAATGATAACACACAGTGCAAACACTCCCGAGTTCAGATAACACAGATGCGAACACTCCAGAGTTCAGACAACGCACATTGCGAACACTCCCGGGTTCAGACAACACACAGTGTGAACACGCCGGGGTTCAGACAACGCACAGTGTGAACACTCCCGAGTTCAGATAACACAAAGTGCAAACACTCCCGAGTTCTGTCAACACACAGTGCGAATACTTACGAGTTCAGACAACACACAGTGCGAATACTCCAGCGTTCAGACAACGCACAGTGTGAACACTCCAGGGTTCAGACAACACACAGTGCAAACACTCCTGGGTTCAGACAACACACAGTGCGAACACTCTGGGGTTCAGACAATGCACAGTGGGAACACTCCGGGGTTCAGACAACGCACAGTGTGAACACTCCCGAGTTCAGATAATACACAGTGCGAACACTCCCGAGTTCAGACAACACACAGTGCGAATACTCCCGAGTTCAGACAACACACAGTGCGAATACTCCAGGGTTCAGTAAACGCACAGTGTGAACACTCCTGGGTTCAGACAACACACAGTGTGAACACACCCAAGTACAGATAACGCACAGTGCGAACACTCCCGAGTTCAGACAACACACAGTGCGAATACTCCCGAGTTCAGACAACACACAGTGCGAATACTCCCGAGTTCAGACAACACACAGTGCGAATACTCCCGGGTTCAGACAACACACAGTGTGAACACTCCCAAATACTGATAACACACAGTGCGAACACTCCCGAGTTCAGATAACACAGAGTGCGAACACTCCAGAGTTCAGACAACACACAGTGCGAACACTCCCAAGTTCAGACAACACACAGTGTGAACACTCCTGGGTTCAGACAACACACAGTGTGAACACTCCTGGGTTCAGACAACACACAATGCGAACACTTCTGGGTTCAGACAACACACAGTGCGAAGACTCCTGGGTTCAGACAACACACATTGCGAACACTCCTGGGTTCAGACAACACATAGTGTGAACACTCCTGGGTTCAGACAAAACACAGTGTGAACACTCCGGGGTTCAGACAACACACAGTGCGAACACTCCCGAGTTCAGACAACACACAGTGCGAATACTCCGGGTTCAGACAGCGCACAGTGTGAACACTCCGGGGTTCAGACAAAGCACAGTGTGAACACTCCCAAGTACAGATAACGCACAGTGCGAACACTCCCGAGTTCAGACAACAAACAGTGCGAATACTCCGGGGTTCAGACAGCGCACAGTGTGAACACTCCGGGGTTCAGACAACACACAGTGCAAACACTCCTGGGTTCAGACAACACACAGTGTGAACACTCCGGGGTTCAGACAACACACAGTGCAAACACTCCTGGGTTCAGACAACACACAGTGTGAACACTCCTGGGTTCAGACAAACAAAAAACAGTGCGAACACTCCTGGGTTCAGACAACACACAGTGTGAATACTCCCGGGTTCAGACAACACACAGTGCGAATACTCCCGAGTTCAGACAACACACAGTGCGAATACTCCCGAGTTCAGACAACACACAGTGCGAATACTCCCGGGTTCAGACAACACACAGTGTGAACACTCCCAAGTACAGATAAAACACAATGTGAACACTCCTGGGTTCAGACAACACACAGTGTGAACACTGAGGGGTTCAGACAACACACAGTGTGAACACTCCAGGGTTCAGACAACAAACAGTGTGAACACTCCCAAGTAATGATAACACACAGAGCAAAAACTCCCGAGATCTGATAACACAGATGCGAACACTCCAGAGTTCAGACAACACACATTGCGAACACTCCGGGGTCCAGACAACACACAGTGTGAACACTCCCGAGTTGAGACAACACACAGTGCGAACACTCCCGGGTTCAAACAACACACAGTGTGAACACTCCGGGGTTCAGACAACACAAAGTGCGAACACTCCCGAGTTCAGACAACACACAGTGCGAATACTGCCGAGTTCAGACAACACACAGTGCGAATACTCCAGGCTTCAGACAACGCACAGTGTGAACACTCCTGGGTTCAGACAACACACAGTGCAAACACTCCTGGGTTCAGACAACACACAGTGCGAACACTCAGGGGTTCAGACAACGCACAGTGTGAACACTCCCGAGTTCAGATAACACACAGTGCGAACACTCCCGAGTTCAGACAACACACTGTGCGAATACTCCGGGGTTCAGACAGCGCACAGTGTGAACACTCCGGGGTTCAGACAACACTCAGTGCAAACACTCCTGGGTTCAGACAACACACAGTGCGAACACTCCGGGGTTCAGACAACGCACAGTGTGAACACTCCGGGGTTCAGACAACGCACAGTGTGAACACTCCCGAGTTCAGATAACACACAGTGCGAACACTCCCGAGTTCAGACAACACACAGTGCGAATACTCCGGGGTTCTACAACGCACAGTGTGAACACTCAGGGGTTCAGACAACATACAGTGTGAACACTCCGGGGTTCAGACAACACACAGTGCAAACACTCCTGGGTTCAGACAACACACAGTGCGAACACTCCGGGGTTCAGACAACACACAGTGTGAACACTCCCGAGTTCAGACAACACACTGGGCGAATACTCCGGGGTTCAGACAGCACACAGTGTGAACACTCCTGGGTTCAGACAACACACAGTGTGAACACTCCCAAGTACAGATAACACACAGTGTGAACACTCCTTGGTTCAGACACCAAACAGTGTGAACACTCCGGCGTTCAGACAACACACAGTATGAACACTCCTGGGTTCAGACAACACAGAGTGCGAACACTCCTGGGTTCAGACAACACACAGTGCGAACACTCCCGAGTTCAGACAACACACAGTGCGAATACTCCCGAGTTCAGACAACACACAGTGCGAATACTCCAGGGTTCAGACAACGCACAGTGTGAACACTCCTGGGTTCAGACAACACACAGTGTGAACACTCCCAAGTACAGATAACGCACAGTGCGAACACTCCCGAGTTCAGACAACACACAGTGCGAATACTCCCGAGTTCAGACAACACACAGTGCGAATACTCCTGAGTTCAGACAACACACAGTGCGAATACTCCCGGGTTCAGACAACACACAGTGTGAACACTCCCAAGTACAGATAAAACACAATGTGAACACTCCTGGGTTCAGACAACACACAGTGTGAACACTCAGGGGTTCAGACAACACACAGTGTGAACACTCCAGGGTTCAGACAGCATACAGTGTGAACACTCCCAAGTAATGATAACACACAGTGCAAACACTCCCGAGTTCAGATAACACAGATGCGAACACTCCAGAGTTCAGACAACGCACATTGCGAACACTCCCGGGTTCAGACAACACACAGTGTGAACACGCCGGGGTTCAGACAACGCACAGTGTGAACACTCCCGAGTTCAGATAACACAAAGTGCAAACACTCCCGAGTTCTGTCAACACACAGTGCGAATACTTACGAGTTCAGACAACACACAGTGCGAATACTCCAGCGTTCAGACAACGCACAGTGTGAACACTCCAGGGTTCAGACAACACACAGTGCAAACAGTCCTGGGTTCAGACAACACACAGTGCGAACACTCCGGGGTTCAGACAACGCACAGTGGGAACACTCCGGGGTTCAGACAACGCACAGTGTGAACACTCCCGAGTTCAGATAATACACAGTGCGAACACTCCCGAGTTCAGACAACACACTGTGCGAATACTCCTGGGTTCAGACAGCGCACAGTGTGAACACTCCTGGGTTCAGACAACACACAGTGTGAACACTCCTGGGTTCAGACAACACACAGTGCGAACACTCCGGGGTTCAGACAACGCACAGTGTGAACACTCCCGAGTTCAGATAACACACAGTGCGAACACTCCCGAGTTCAGACAACACACAGTGCGAACACTCCTGGGTTCAGACAACACACAGTGTGAACACTCCGAGGTTCAGACAACGCAAAGTCTGAACACTCCGGGGTTCAGACAACGCACAGTGTGAACACTTCCGAGTTCAGATAACACACAGTGCGAACACTCCCGAGTTCAGACAACACACAGTGCGAATACTCCGGGGTTCTACAACGCACAGTGTGAACACTCCGGGGTTCAGACAACACACAGTGTGAACACTCCGGGGTTCAGACAATGCACAGAGTGAACACTCCCGATTTCAGATAACACACAGTGCGAACACTCCCGAGTTCAGACAACACACAGTGCGAATACTCCCGAGTTCAGACAACACACAGTGCGAATACTCCAGGGTTCAGACAACGCACACTGTGAACACTCCAGAGTTCAGATAACACAGAGTGCGAACACTCCCGAGTTCAGACAACACACAGTGCGAATACTCCCGAGTTCAGACAACACACAGTGCGAATACTCCAGGGTTCAGACAACGCACAGTGTGAACACTCCTGGGTTCAGACAACGCACAGTGTGAACACTCCTGGGTTCAGACAACACACAGTGTGAACACTCCGGGGTTCAGACAACACACAGTGTGAACACTCCAGGGTTCAGACAACATACAGTGTGAACACTCCCAAGTACTGATAACACACAGTGCGAACACTCCCGAGTTCAGATAACACACAGTGCGAACACTCCTGAGTTCAGACAACACACAGTGTGAACACTCCCAGGTTCAGACAACACACAGTGTGAACACGCTGGGGTCCAGACAACGCACAGTGTGAACACTCCCGAGTTCAGATAACACAAAGTGCAAACACTCCCGAGTTCAGGCAACACACAGTGCGAATACTGCCGAGTTCAGACAACACACAGTGCGAATACTCCAGGGTTCAGACAACACACAGTGCGAACACTCCGGGGTTCAGACAACGCACAGTGGGAACACTCCGGGGTTCAGACAACGCACAGTGTGAACACTCCCGAGTTCAGATAATACACAGTGCGAACACTCCCGAGTTCAGACAACACACTGTGCGAATACTCCGGGGTTCAGACAGCGCACAGTGTGAACACTCCTGGGTTCAGACAACACACAGTGTGAACACTCCGGGGTTCAGACAACACACAGTGTGAACACTCCTGGGTTCAGACAACACACAGTGTGAACACTCCCAAGTACAGATAACACACAGTGTGAACACTCCTGGGTTCAGACAACACACAGTGTGAACACTCCGGGGTTCAGACAATACACAGTGTGAACACTCCTGGGTTCAGACAACGCACAGTGTGAACACTGCAGAGTTCAGACAACCCACAGTATGAACACTCCTGGGTTCAGACAACACAGAGTGCGAACACTCCTGGGTTCAGACAACACACAGTGCGAACACTCCTGGGTTCAGACAACACACAGTGTGAACACTCCCAAGTACAGATAACGCACATTGCGAACACTCCCGAGTTCAGACAACACACAGTGCGAATACTCCCGAGTTCAGACAACACACAGTGCGAATACTCCCGTGTTCAGACAACACACAGTGCGAATACTCCCGGGTTCAGACAACACACAGTGTGAACACTCCCAAGTACAGCTAAAACACAATGTGAACACTCCTGGGTTCAGACAACACACAGTGTGAACACTCAGGGGTTCAGACAACACACAGTGTGAACACTCCAGGGTTCAGACAACACACAGTGTGAACACTCCCGGGTTCACACAACACACAGTGTGAACACTCCGGGGTTCAGACAACGCACAGTGTGAACACATTCCGAGTTCATACAACACACAGTGCGAACACTCCCAAGTAATGATAACACACAGTGCAAGAACTACCGAGATCTGATTACACAGATGCGAACACTCCAGAGTTCAGACAACACACATTGCGAACACTCCGGGGTCCAGACAACACACAGTGTGAACACTCCCGAGTTGAGACAACACACAGTGCGAACACTCCCGGGTTCAAACAACACACAGTGTGAACACTCCGGGGTTCAGACAACACAAAGTGCGAACACTCCCGAGTTCAGACAACACACAGTGCGAATACTGCCGAGTTCAGACAACACACAGTGCGAATACTCCAGGCTTCAGACAACGCACAGTGTGAACACTCCTTTGTTCAGACAACACACAGTGCAAACACTCCTGGGTTCAGACAACACACAGTGCGAACACTCCGGGGTTCAGACAACGCACAGTGTGAACACTCCCGAGTTCAGATAACACACAGTGCGAATACTTACGAGTTCAGACAACACACAGTGCGAATACTCCAGCGTTCAGACAACGCACAGTGTGAACACTCCAGGGTTCAGACAACACACAGTGCAAACAGTCCTGGGTTCAGACAACACACAGTGCGAACACTCCGGGGTTCAGACAACGCACAGTGGGAACACTCCGGGGTTCAGACAACGCACAGTGTGAACACTCCCGAGTTCAGATAATACACAGTGCGAATACTCCCGAGTTCAGACAACACACAGTGCGAATACTCCCGAGTTCAGACAACACACAGTGCGAACACTCCCGGGTTCAGACAACACACAGTGTGAACACTCCCAAGTACAGATAAAACACACTGTGAACACTCCTGGGTTCAGACAACACACAGTGCAAACACTCCTGGGTTCAGACAACACACAGTGCGAACACTCCGGGTTCAGACAACGCACAGTGTGAACACTCCCGAGTTCAGATAACACACAGTGCGAACACTCCCGAGTTCAGACAACACACAGTGCGAACACTCCTGGGTTCAGACAACACACAGTGTGAACACTCCGAGGTTCAGACAACGCAAAGTGTGAACACTCCGGGGTTCAGACAACGCACAGTGTGAACACTTCCGAGTTCAGATAACACACAGTGCGAACACTCCCGAGTTCAGACAACACACAGTGCGAATACTCCGGGGTTCTACAACGCACAGTGTGAACACTCCGGGGTTCAGACAACACACAGTGTGAACACTCCGGGGTTCAGACAATGCACAGAGTGAACACTCCCGATTTCAGATAACACACAGTGCGAACACTCCCGAGTTCAGACAACACACAGTGCGAATACTCCCGAGTTCAGACAACACACAGTGCGAATACTCCAGGGTTCAGACAACGCACACTGTGAACACTCCAGAGTTCAGATAACACACAGTGCGAACACTCCCGAGTTCAGACAACACACAGTGCGAATACTCCCGAGTTCAGACAACACACAGTGCGAATACTCCAGGGTTCAGACAACGCACAGTGTGAACACTCCTGGGTTCAGACAACACACAGTGTGAACACTCCCAAGTACAGATAACGCACAGTGCGAACCCTCCCGAGTTCAGACAACACACAGTGCGAATACTCCCGGGTACAGACAACACACAGTGTGAACACTCCCAAGTACAGATAAAACACAATGTGAACACTCCTGGGTTCAGACAACACACAGTGTGAACACTCAGGGGTTCAGACAACACACAGTGTGAACACTCCAGGGTTCAGACAACATACAGTGTGAACACTCCCAAGTAACGATAACACACAGTGCAAACACTCCCGAGTTCAGATAACACAGATGCGAACACTCCAGAGTTCAGACAACACACATTGTGAACACTCCCAGGTTCAGACAACACACAGTGTGAACACGCCGGGGTCCAGACAACGCACAGTGTGAACACTCCCGAGTTCAGATAACACAAAGTGCAAACACTCCCGAGTTCAGGCAACACACAGTGCGAATACTGCCGAGTTCAGACAACACACAGTGCGAATACTCCAGGGTTCAGACAACACACAGTGCGAACACTCCGGGGTTCAGACAACGCACAGTGGGAACACTCCGGGGTTCAGACAACGCACAGTGTGAACACTCCCGAGTTCAGATTATACACAGTGCGAACACTCCCGAGTTCAGACAACACACTGTGCGAATACTCCGGGGTTCAGACAGCGCACAGTGTGAACACTCCTGGGTTCAGACAACACACAGTGTGAACACTCCGGGGTTCAGACAACACACAGTGTGAACACTCCTGGGTTCAGACAACACACAGTGTGAACACTCCCAAGCACAGATAACACACAGTGTGAATACTCCTGGGTTCAGACAACACACAGTGTGAACACTCCGGGGTTCAGACAATACACAGTGTTAACACTCCTGGGTTCAGACAACGCACAGTGTGAACACTGCAGAGTTCAGACAACCCACAGTATGAACACTCCTGGGTTCAGACAACACAGAGTGCGAACACTCCTGGGTTCAGACAACACACAGTGCGAACACTCCTGGGTTCAGACAACACACAGTGTGAACACTCCCAAGTACAGATAACGCACATTGCGAACACTCCCGAGTTCAGACAACACACAGTGCGAATACTCCCGAGTTCAGACAACACACAGTGCGAATACTCCCGTGTTCAGACAACACACAGTGCGAATACTCCCGGGTTCAGACAACACACAGTGTGAACACTCCCAAGTACAGATAAAACACAATGTGAACACTCCTGGGTTCAGACAACACACAGTGTGAACACTCAGGGGTTCAGACAACACACAGTGTGAACACTCCAGGGTTCAGACAACACACAGTGTGAACACTCCCGGGTTCACACAACACACAGTGTGAACACTCCGGGGTTCAGACAACGCACAGTGTGAACACATTCCGAGTTCATACAACACACAGTGCGAACACTCCCAAGTAATGATAACACACAGTGCAAAAACTCCCGAGATCTGATAACACAGATGCGAACACTCCAGAGTTCAGACAACACACATTGCGAACACTCCGGGGTCCAGACAACACACAGTGTGAACACTCCCGAGTTGAGACAACACACAGTGCGAACACTCCCGGGTTCAAACAACACACAGTGTGAACACTCCGGGGTTCAGACAACACAAAGTGCGAACACTCCCGAGTTCAGACAACACACAGTGCGAATACTGCTGAGTTCAGACAACACACAGTGCGAATACTCCAGGCTTCAGACAACGCACAGTGTGAACACTCCTGGGTTCAGACAACACACAGTGCAAACACTCCTGGGTTCAGACAACACACAGTGCGAACACTCCGGGGTTCAGACAACGCACAGTGTGAACACTCCCGAGTTCAGATAACACACAGTGCGAACACTCCCGGGTTCAGACAACACACAGTGCGAACACTCCGGGGTTCAGACAACACACAGTGTGAACACTCCGGGGTTCAGACAACGCACAGTGTGAACACATTCCGAGTTCATACAACACACAGTGCGAACACTCCCAAGTAATGATAACACACAGTGCAAAAACTCCCGAGATCTGATAACACAGATGCGAACACTCCAGAGTTCAGACAACACACATTGCGAACACTCCGGGGTCCAGACAACACACAGTGTGAACACTCCCGAGTTGAGACAACACACAGTGCGAACACTCCCGGGTTCAAACAACACACAGTGTGAACACTCCGGGGTTCAGACAACACAAAGTGCGAACACTCCCGAGTTCAGACAACACACAGTGCGAATACTGCCGAGTTCAGACAACACACAGTGCGAATACACCAGGCTTCAGACAACGCACAGTGTGAACACTCCTGGGTTCAGACAACACACAGTGCAAACACTCCTGGGTTCAGACAACACACAGTGCGAACACTCCGGGGTTCAGACAACGCACAGTGTGAACACTCCCGAGTTCAGATAACACACAGTGCGAACACTCCCGAGTTCAGACAACACACTGTGCGAATACTCCGGGGTTCAGACAGCGCACAGTGTGAACACTCCGGGGTTCAGACAACACACAGTGCAAACACTCCTGGGTTCAGACAACACACAGTGCGAACACTCCGGGGTTCAGACAACGCACAGTGTGAACACTCCGGGGTTCAGACAACGCACAGTGTGAACACTCCCGAGTTCAGATAACACACAGTGCGAACACTCCCGAGTTCAGACAACACACAGTGCGAATACTCCGGGGTTCTACAACGCACAGTGTGAACACTCCGGGGTTCAGACAACATACAGTGTGAACACTCCCAAGTACAGATAACACACAGTGTGAACACTCCTTGGTTCAGACACCAAACAGTGTGAACACTCCGGCGTTCAGACAACACACAGTATGAACACTCCTGGGTTCAGACAACACAGAGTGCGAACACTCCTGGGTTCAGACAACACACAGTGCGAACACTCCCGAGTTCAGACAACACACAGTGCGAATACTCCCGAGTTCAGACAACACACAGTGCGAATACTCCAGGGTTCAGACAACGCACAGTGTGAACACTCCTGGGTTCAGACAACACACAGTGTGAACACTCCCAAGTACAGATAACGCACAGTGCGAACACTCCCGAGTCAGACAACACACAGTGCGAATACTCCCGAGTTCAGACAACACACAGTGCGAATACTCCTGAGTTCAGACAACACACAGTGCGAATACTCCCGGGTTCAGACAACACACAGTGTGAACACTCCCAAGTACAGATAAAACACAATGTGAACACTCCTGGGTTCAGACAACACACAGTGTGAACACTCAGGGGTTCAGACAACACACAGTGTGAACACTCCAGGGTTCAGACAGCATACAGTGTGAACACTCCCAAGTAATGATAACACACAGTGCAAACACTCCCGAGTTCAGATAACACAGATGCGAACACTCCAGAGTTCAGGCAACGCACATTGCGAACACTCCCGGGTTCAGACAACACACAGTGTGAACACGCCGGGGTTCAGACAACGTACAGTGTGAACACTCCCGAGTTCAGATAACACAAAGTGCAAACACTCCCGAGTTCTGTCAACACACAGTGCGAATACTTACGAGTTCAGACAACACACAGTGCGAATACTCCAGCGTTCAGACAACGCACAGTGTGAACACTCCAGGGTTCAGACAACACACAGTGCAAACAGTCCTGGGTTCAGACAACACACAGTGCGAACACTCCGGGGTTCAGACAACGCACAGTGGGAACACTCCGGGGTTCAGACAACGCACAGTGTGAACTCTCCGAGTTCAGATAACACACAGTGCGAACACTCCCGAGTTCAGACAACACACTGTGCGAATACTCCTGGGTTCAGACAGCGCACAGTGTGAACACTCCTGGGTTCAGACAACACACAGTGTGAACACTCCTGGGTTCAGACAACACACAGTGCGAACACTCCGGGGTTCAGACAACGCACAGTGTGAACACTCCCGAGTTCAGATAACACACAGTGCGAACACTCCCGGGTTCAGACAACACACAGTGCGAACACTCCTGGGTTCAGACAACACACAGTGTGAACACTCCGAGGTTCAGACAACGCAAAGTGTGAACACTCCGGGGTTCAGACAACGCACAGTGTGAACACTTCCGAGTTCAGATAACACACAGTGCGAACACTCCCGAGTTCAGACAACACACAGTGCGAATACTCCGGGGTTCTACAACGCACAGTGTGAACACTCCGGGGTTCAGACAACACACAGTGTGAACACTCCGGGGTTCAGACAATGCACAGAGTGAACACTCCCGATTTCAGATAACACACAGTGCGAACACTCCCGAGTTCAGACAACACACAGTGCGAATACTCCCGAGTTCAGACAACACACAGTGCGAATACTCCAGGGTTCAGACAACGCACACTGTGAACACTCCAGAGTTCAGATAACACACAGTGCGAACACTCCCGAGTTCAGACAACACACAGTGCGAATACTCCCGAGTTCAGACAACACACAGTGCGAATACTCCAGGGTTCAGACAACGCACAGTGTGAACACTCCTGGGTTCAGACAACACACAGTGTGAACACTCCCAAGTACAGATAACGCACAGTGCGAACCCTCCCGAGTTCAGACAACACACAGTGCGAATACTCCCGGGTACAGACAACACACAGTGTGAACACTCCCAAGTACAGATAAAACACAATGTGAACACTCCTGGGTTCAGACAACACACAGTGTGAACACTCAGGGGTTCAGACAACACACAGTGTGAACACTCCAGGGTTCAGACAACATACAGTGTGAACACTCCCAAGTAATGATAACACACAGTGCAAACACTCCCGAGTTCAGATAACACAGATGCGAACACTCCAGAGTTCAGACAACACACATTGTGAACACTCCCAGGTTCAGACAACACACAGTGTGAACACGCTGGGGTCCAGACAACGCACAGTGTGAACACTCCCGAGTTCAGATAACACAAAGTGCAAACACTCCCGAGTTCAGGCAACACACAGTGCGAATACTGCCGAGTTCAGACAACACACAGTGCGAATACTCCAGGGTTCAGACAACACACAGTGCGAACACTCCGGGGTTCAGACAACGCACAGTGGGAACACTCCGGGGTTCAGACAACGCACAGTGTGAACACTCCCGAGTTCAGATTATACACAGTGCGAACACTCCCGAGTTCAGACAACACACAGTGCGAATACTCCGGGGTTCAGACAGCGCACAGTGTGAACACTCCTGGGTTCAGACAACACACAGTGTGAACACTCCGGGGTTCAGACAACACACAGTGTGAACACTCCTGGGTTCAGACAACACACAGTGTGAACACTCCCAAGCACATATAACACACAGTGTGAACACTCCTGGGTTCAGACAACACACAGTGTGAACACTCCGGGGTTCAGACAATACACAGTGTTAACACTCCTGGGTTCAGACAACGCACAGTGTGAACACTGCAGAGTTCAGACAACCCACAGTATGAACACTCCTGGGTTCAGACAACACAGAGTGCGAACACTCCTGGGTTCAGACAACACACAGTGCGAACACTCCTGGGTTCAGACAACACACAGTGTGAACACTCCCAAGTACAGATAACGCACAGTGCGAACACTCCCGAGTTCAGACAACACACAGTGCGAATACTCCCGAGTTCAGACAACACACAGTGCGAATACTCCCGTGTTCAGACAACACACAGTGCGAATACTCCCGGGTTCAGACAACACACAGTGTGAACACTCCCAAGTACAGCTAAAACACAATGTGAACACTCCTGGGTTCAGACAACACACAGTGTGAACACTCAGGGGTTCAGACAACACACAGTGTGAACACTCCAGGGTTCAGACAACACACAGTGTGAACACTCCCGGGTTCACACAACACACAGTGTGAACACTCCGGGGTTCAGACAACGCACAGTGTGAACACATTCCGAGTTCATACAACACACAGTGCGAACACTCCCAAGTAATGATAACACACAGTGCAAAAACTCCCGAGATCTGATAACACAGATGCGAACACTCCAGAGTTCAGACAACACACATTGCGAACACTCCGGGGTCCAGACAACACACAGTGTGAACACTCCCGAGTTGAGACAACACACAGTGCGAACACTCCCGGGTTCAAACAACACACAGTGTGAACACTCCGGGGTTCAGACAACACAAAGTGCGAACACTCCCGAGTTCAGACAACACACAGTGCGAATACTGCCGAGTTCAGACAACACACAGTGCGAATACTCCAGGCTTCAGACAACGCACAGTGTGAACACTCCTTTGTTCAGACAACACACAGTGCAAACACTCCTGGGTTCAGACAACACACAGTGCGAACACTCCGGGGTTCAGACAACGCACAGTGTGAACACTCCCGAGTTCAGATAACACACAGTGCGAATACTTACGAGTTCAGACAACACACAGTGCGAATACTCCAGCGTTCAGACAACGCACAGTGTGAACACTCCAGGGTTCAGACAACACACAGTGCAAACAGTCCTGGGTTCAGACAACACACAGTGCGAACACTCCGGGGTTCAGACAACGCACAGTGGGAACACTCCGGGGTTCAGACAACGCACAGTGTGAACACTCCCGAGTTCAGATAA